>JAUZST010004098.1:0-16577 GCA_034779995.1 Parotocinclus haroldoi
ACACACACACACACACACACACACACACACACACACACACACACACACACACACACACACACACACACACCCTCACAAATTGAAAATTGCATCACCTGAAGAATTGGCGTTTCTGCTGACTGCTAATATAGCTTACATCTTCCTGAATTCTGGAATGCAATCGTTTGTAAATAATTAATATAAACCCTTTATTCATTAAACAAAAAAAACAAAAAAAGTTAGAGAATCATCTGCATGCGGGAACTACAACACCTCACCTTTTATCGAGCTGGAAATGATCTTGTCCCTGAAGAACCAAAAAGAGACAAAGAGAGAGTAACTGGAAATGATTCTTGAGAATTATTTATTTATTAGTAGCTAACGAGACTAATTTACATGACTCACATCCTGGGCAAAGATTCGATCTCTCGCTCTTTGGTATTCCTCCTCTCTTTCCTCAATAGACTTGCTCCGGCGGTCATCTTTGAGGCGCATGCGCAGCTATCAGACAACATTAAAATGTAAACCAATAAGCAATCGTGATTTTATGCAGGCAAAGCAGGTGTTACCTGCTGCTTCCTATCTAATGCAGTTCAAGTGCACTGATGAGTCCAAACCTGTAACCACTAATCAAAACCAATTGTTCAGTTCAAAAGTGCTATGGGTCAAGCTGGTGTCCAGATGAATACCCGGATGCAGAGTTTCACACTCCCAACACCAGGTAAACGGTGAGCATGTGCAGACTGCTCATGTGACCCAAATCAAACACTCTCACTGGACAAAATAACATTGTTTCATTAGCTCCAAGACTGACGTAGAAAGGAGTTTGCATGGTGTGCACTTAGGCCTGGGGTAACTGGGGATCACCCAGACCCTCCCCTAAGCAACATTTAACTTTTGTGTGACTAGATGGCATCTTGGTTTGTTCCTCCTTGGACCAAAGCTTTGTGGTTTAGGAAGAGCTTTAGGGGACGACCACACAATGAGCAGAGGAGCCAGCGATTTGCTTATTATCTAATATATCTCAGGGCTAAACGTGCTGTGGTAATGAGATAAAACAATGTTTTGTTATTTGGTCTGTGGGTGGTCAAAAAAGTCTCAATTACTAGTGAGCAGGTATCTTCAGTTTAAGTTTAAGCTTTCACTTTAGCCAAAGTCTTAATTACACTGTGGATCCACAACCAGAGGTAGGAGTTAGAGAGCTACAGAATGTAATACAACAATTATTCAACACCTAACAACCTCTATACAGGAAATCAGTCAGGAATAAAATGTGCAAACATTCACTGTGTTTCATGTCTTAAGTGTTTACCCTGCCATCCTCCTGATCCAGACTCAAACTGTCCCTCTTTAGGATGTACCGCTTCTGGAAATCATCAGTCTTGTCATCCTTTATGTGTTCAGAAAACTTCTGATCTGGTCTGTAGCAGAGATTCAAAGTCAAACAGCAATAAAGTCTGCCCTGATTAGGTCTATATAATTGCAATTAACAACATAGGCAAAGGACAAAACATTTTTTCATATTTTAATATGCAGGGTCCATGTGACTGCATCAGCTGACCTTCACATGGGGTTCTATGCTACAGCATCAGGGGACAAATCAAATCCCCCCCCCACAAGCCAATTGTACCTGTCCGATGAGACTCAACCCCAGGTCACCATGGTGATCGTGTGAATTGCAACTGCACCACTCGTCTGCCCTGCACCGATTTTCCACATCTATAATGGCCTGTCAAGCATTTAATGAGATCTACCAGGCTCTTTCTGTACCTCAGTTATGAATTTATAAGCAATGACGCATTTGTAGGTGTATTATTTCAGCGATTATAATTGCCTCTGCATAATAGTCAGCATGAAATATCTTCATTTCCTCCCTTATGAATCGCAACCGTTTCAAAGAGCTGAATTCATATTACTATCAAAGATCGTTATGAGAATTAACACATAATAGCAGTCAAAATCAGGAAGGATTATCAGGTCTTCAGGTATTAAGAACCTACATTTGACTAAATTGCACTATAGTCTGAATCATCTAGAATCTGCAGGTTCTGACATCTGTCGTTAACGACTTATACTAATATGCAAACCCTGCTAACAGCAGCGTCTCATTAGCGATGAAGATAGGCAGCACTTTTTCATTTATGTTCCTAAAATCTCTGCTTTTTGTAAACGGTCTATAATGTTTATGATGCTGATGAAAAGCAAACGAATGAAAATTGAGATCTGAGCAGGTATCCATAGAGAAACTCTGAACTCCGATTATTTATTTCTGTTCCCCACCAAGCAGTGTCTAATGTAAAACATCACTCAGATCATAAATGCTAATTACCTGATTTATTTATTTATTTATTTTGAAGTAAATGGGCAATCTTTTTATGGAACTCACAAGAGATTCATTTCCAACCTCCACACAGAGTTTCTATTTTTTAAACTGCTGCATTACACCACAATGAATTACAAATAAGTGAACAGCCTTTTGTGGTGGTACTAATTGATGGAGCATTTAGAGCTATAGAGGCTGCAGAAATAAATTACCCAAGTGCTACAGATATGGCATCATATCTCTCAGTACAATTAATTGAAAAGAAACTTTATACAACCCCAAATTAGAAAAGGCTGGGACAGTATAGAACTTAAAACAACTTAAAAAGCAGTATGTATTACCTTTACTTCGGCTGTATTTCATTGTAGAGAGTATAATAAGTTACTACACATGTTGTCGTCATTAGACATTGTGTGCCCCGAACCAAAGACAAAGGACCATCCAGGCTTATTAGCAACAAGTTTAAAAACCAGGGTTCATGCTATGGGGCTGTGCCAGTGCCTCTGGCTAAATGTCATTTACACTTCTGTGGTGGCAGCATTAATGCAGAAAAACGCAGATTTTAAAGCAGCAACTGCTGCCTTGAAGACATTTTTTCAAGGGACATTCAAGCATTTCTCAATAGGGCAATGCAAAACCACATGCTGCACGCATTGCAAAGGCATGGCTGTGGAAGAAAAGGGTATGGGACTGGTTTGCCTGCAGAAATTTTGGAGAATTTAAAAAGAAAAAGCCACGACGATCCTGTACGGTCTCACAGAGTTTGCAGGAAAAATGAAACTAACACCGGAAACACTAAATGGCTTGGTGTTTCTCTGTGTCAAAACTTTTGAAATGTGGTGAATAAGAATGGTATTACAAAGTGGTAAATGCTTTACTGTTCCAACTTTTAAAAAATGTGTTATAGGCCTTAAACGCAGAAATTGATGTTTATTATTCAATTAAATTATGTTGACCAGGGGAGAAAAAACCCCATAACACATGAAATATTTCTCGTTCATACGGGCTGCAATGAAATACAATGCAAATGTAAGAAAGAGTATTTCCTGTTTCATTTTTTATACTGTCCCAACTGTTCTCTCTCACACGTCAGTCAGAGATGAGGCATCATAACATATAATCTTTTCTTACATAACATCAAACAGTAAAATCATCAGTATGAGACCACCCCCCTGTAGACACTATACAGTGTCATTAATTCCACTCACATTCTGGTATTGCTGGTTTTGTTAATGATGACTGATTTTCCGGTCGGGTCCACATTGTGCTCCAGGCCAAAATAAGCTGCCACCCTGTGTAGCAACATGCGGTGGTATGATGTCATAGGGGGAAACTTCCTCTTATGGGACCTGATGTGAACAAAAATGGTTTAAAACCAACCTTTTAGAGTTTTTTCCCGCAGTAGTACTTGTGTGTGAAATCTCTCAGATAATTATAATATCAGCAACAATTACAGGATTAAGAGACATACGTGACAAAAAAGTGACACAATTGTGGAGATGGGATGATTTTGGATGCCGTTTTTAATTTTTTTTTTTTTTTTTTTTTAAACACAGACGAAAAATGAGCTTCAGGTAAAAGTAGTAGTTGTCTTTGCATACAGACTTTGCATTATTTAGACTTACTGAACTGTGAACCTCAGTGTGTTATAGTGCTGGTTAATACAAAAATATTAACGTTCCTAAAAATACACGAGTCCACCATCAGCAGAACACTCAACAACAATGGTGTACACAAACAATTACCAAAAAAATGCTCTAGAACACACACACCATTTTCTACATTTCAGAATGAATTGTGACTACATATGTAATTGTGCATAAACGCGCACACGCACACACGTAGACAATACATTCAGAAATGTAGAAACAAGCTGGGTGTATTGCAACACCCCTAAATAATGTTTTTAAATAAATGCATATTAATTAGATATGGCGCTCAGGTGAAGGGGGTGCCTCCGATCAAGTCAGGCATCCCAGGCAGTCATGAATTTCTATGCCTGCAACCAAACAGCAAGCTCTAAACAGATCTGCAATGAACTGGCAACCCATTAATAGCAAGCTTGGGCTAGTGTCCTGTGTTCTCAGAGTCATGTCATAATTACTCACTCGGTCATACTTCTTTAATACAGTAACACAATACTACCATTATTAATGAAATATCAGGCACTGAGAATAGGTTTACAAACTTACTCATTGTTACTGATGAAGTCCAGAATGTCCTGCTCCAGCTTCAGCAGCATCATTCGGTCCCTGAAATGACACTAGTCAGTCAGGGTTGTGATTCACTGAGACTAACAATAAGAGCATTATGGAGGCACCAATTCAATGCCAGGTTGTGGATCAGATCTGACATTCTGGCATCTAACAATCCAACCTTCTGCAACTAGGAGGGCTCATCTGCCTTATTCTACTCTAGCATTAGGTACCGGCCAGAATGGGTTTAACAGAGCGTCCAGCAATGCAAAAATGGTTAGATGTACATCAGAGTTGGATTGGATTAATGCAATTGCATTTTTTGAACACCAGAGGGCCCAATAAGGAGTCATGATCACATCTAGTTCTCACTGCAAATTTATTCTGCTTGAAACGGACAAGGGATTCTTTTTCTTTCAATTTTTATCAAAAAAGAACACTATTTGGAGTTGTTTGGCTTTAGACACCACGGAATGTTTTCGTTTGTTTATTTAAGATACAGTGAAGCTACGGATAAAATTTCGTTTACAGATTTAAACCTTGATGTTTTCAGGATTTTTATATGTTTTTTTTTAATGTTAAAGTGTAAAAAATGTGCTTTTTTTAGGATCGTTTACCCATCAGGGATAACGGTCTAACGAACGTAAAACTGCTAATTGCGAGAAAATGGAACCGTGAGCAGAGTGCATTGTTACACCCCTGCACAAGCAACCAGGTACAACCAGCAACCAGAGGTCCAAAACAAGCGATTTGGCTTAAACCAGGTGACCTACTACAACGTAAGAGAAAGAGCACTGGATTTTGAACAAAACCAAGTTGCAGGAATATTGGAGACAGACCGGATCAGAGAGCAAGAACAAATAAGCAACTACACTAAAGAGATAAAACCTCAAAAGTCACGAAGAATAAGTGGACCTGGCAATCACGTTTTGTCAAGTAACTAAAAATAAAACAAACATGCTCGGTTTTAATTAGAAGAGGAGTGACACTGGATCTCCTGGTGGTTTTACCCAGCAAGTATGAACAAGAGAGGGAAATTAATGATTAATGAACTGTCAGAAGCAGAGTTACATACCGAGGATTGTTCTTCAGTGTGTTGACCAGAAATTCATGGAGATCAATGCCGGTGGAGTCTGTGTACTCCTGACTGGGGTCTGTGTGAGAGCATGAGAGGTAGAGACAAAGACAGAGAATGAGACAGAGACAGACATGTAGAAATGTAAATTGCACAAAACCGTCCGTTTCTTTCTTTCCTTCTGTCTGTCTGCCTGTCCCTCTGTCTCTTTCCCTCTGTCCCTCTGTCTCTTTCCCTCTGTCCGTCTGTCTCTTTCCCTCTGTCCCTCCGTCTCTTTCTTTCCCTGTCTACCTCTCTGTCCCTCTCTCCGTGTCCCCCACTACCTCTCTGTCGTCCTCCTCCCTATCTATCTATCTATCTATCTATCTATCTATATATATATATATATATATATAAATAAAACATAAACCACATGTTTTTACTACAACATGAACCAACACACACACAAACAATCACATGTGCACACACACAAACACACCTCTAGACAGTGATCTTCTTGGCACTTTGTCAGTTCGCTCTGGCTTGCCTTGGCTCTTGTCAGTGTGTTCTTCATCCCTGCTGGCAGGTCTCTCATTGTCTAAATCCTGGCTGAGCTGCAAATGGATTTGATCCTGTAGAAGACCCATTAAACAGTACAATAACGTCTTAACCAAAATCAGAGTGCATTATGGGTTTTAATAGCATGTGTTTAATACTGAATAACTCCTGAAGTTGTTAAAGCAGAGAGAGAAGTTTCAGTGTAATCTCAGGATGACTCAAATTCAGAAGAAAGCGTTTCAATGAAGATCCTGGTTTCGATTTGAAGCTAGCTGCGTTTTAGACATTCCACTGTTAAATGCTCACCGTTTTATACAATCACGCTAAACATGCAAACGGTCAGACTTCCTAATCAAAAAGAAATTTAATCTAAGCAGTGTTCAATGACATGGAATCAGATCATTTTAATGCATGTTAATGTGCCTCATTTACACTTGGTGTTAGGGGTTTTTTTCTACATGCATTCACACATTCGAAAGTGTCTCCAAGTCAACCAAATGTTGCAAGTACCCTTGAACTTCCTGTGATGTTCATAGTTAAAATATTAAATACAAAACTGTTAATAAGCTCTCATACAAAACCGCACAGAAATGTTCCCTGTATGATGCTCGATTTAGGTACCTGCGGTGATGGCAGCTTGATACATCCGCCAATTATTTCAAATTGCTTTAACTCCTTTTTCTTAGAAAAAAAATCTTTTAAAACTTGTTTTTCAATTCTCTTAATATGCTCCCAACTGTGTGTTTACAACAAAATGCAAAAGAATAACCAATGCCACATCAATGTATTTCAGTTGGTTGAAATATTCAGTAGATAACCATAAATTTATTTTAAAATCACTATATGCAATATTCCATTAGTAATAGCCAAACATATTTACAGTACAAGCACTGTCACTGAACACTCCAACAACCCCCAAACAATAATTGATACTGAATCGTAATCGAGGTCGACTGTTTGTTATATTGATGTCATATCACCCTAGGCACTAGGTGAATGTATTAGACTGAAGAGCACAGCCTCTCGCGTTACTCCTGCTTAGCATTCAGATCCCTGGGCGAACTGGAGTCTGTCCGTAATTCACTGGGCACAGACAGTGCTACACCCTGGGCAAGACACTAAAATCCAAAGAATTAACATTGAATGCCCATTCAAGGGGTACAAACCCAGGACCAGAGGAAATGCTGTTTTTACTGCCAAGCCACAGGAGATCACTCACTCACTTTCTGTATCTGCTTATACCAGTTCAGCATCAGGGGGTCCACGGCCTAACCAGCTACACAGCACATACCAGAAACCAACCCTAAACAAAATGCCAGATGCCCGTTGACCCAATACATGCAATGGGAAAGAAAGCAGAGTAACCAAAAGGAAAGTCACTAATGCATGAGAAACTGCAAACAAGTGGGTCTCAGAAGTTGTGATGCAACAGTGCTGACCACTGGTAAACCAATATAATTTACACCCATCAGACAAAACACTAAAACCACACATGTGACAACAGCATTTTAAGCTATAGAATATATTAGACGGCAAGTGAGCAGTCGGTTCTCATGGTCAAAATATTGCATGTGGGAGAAATGTTCAGGAGTAGAGACCGGAGTGACTTTACCCAAAAAAAAAAAAAAAATTCAGAGAAAAATCATCATGGCCAGATAATTTCATTCTCAAGGGTTGTGTGGAGCTTCTGGTCAGCAGTAACGAGCACCCATCAAAAGTGGTCCAATAAAAAGCTAACCATAACGTGGCAACAGAGTGGCAGCACTCAATGCTCTTTAAAGGGGGAAAGCAAAGAATCCTATCCTGTCTGGTTCGAATGGTCAGAAAAGCTACTGTGATACAGGTCACAAACGCAAGTCCAGTTTAATGCTGGTTACTGGAAAAATGCATCAAAACAGTGCAGCGCCCCCCTGCTTAGTAATCCACCATCAAAATCACCTTTACTGAGCACATTGGTGTCAGAACTGGACATTGTCTGGTCTGGTCTGATGACCTGATGACTCTCCACATAACACCTGCCTAAACACTCAGTGTTCATGCATTTAATCATTAATTAATGATTTTACGTGCATTTTAGTAATCATGTAATGACCAACGCAATTGGATTTCTGCTTTGCAATCAACAAGTAAGTTGCATCAAACTATATTTTATTTGATTAAAATTATATTATAAATTATTATATTTGGTTATAAAACATCAAACACCGATTTGATTTAAAGTTGTCAGATCCCACCTGAAATACATGAATTGGGTGTCTGATGTTTTCCCTGCTAGCCACTCCGATTAAAACGGGGTATTTGGTAGGCCAATACATGCTATTAGTACAGAGAATTTAGGGTAAAATCCAGCTCTATTTATCGGATTACATATGCCATATACATGACCACTTGAATAATCCGATACCTGCAGGACTGATCATTACTGGAATGCATGTATACGTACTCATATCTTACAGACATTTTTGTATGGGGACATAGATCAGAAATGTTCTAGCATATATTGTTCAAAAAGGAGGGGAAAAAAAGCCCAATCTGCAATCATTCGGGCGAAAAAGAAAAAGCCCAGAATGTCTCGTGTGGTAAGTGCATTACAGTCAATCCGAGAGGCAGCCGTGATGCTAATTCTGCAATATTGCTTTCTTTTTAATGTGACGTATAAGCACTGGATGTGCGGTCCTGCTGAGGCGGCCTTTCGCTTCTCCAAGCGCTGCGATAACTTAATAATAGCCGAGAATGGACTCTGAGTGAAAGTAGCCAATTATATCAATCCGCGGAGGGGATTGAAAAATTCGGCAGCGCTCCGAGCTGCTGACGCCGGAAAATTACATTTTACAGAGATGATGGATGCAAGTAATACTGCGCTCGGGACAAAGCAACTCCCAAACGCATATATTAAACCCACACAAACCTGCAGGAAACTGTAACACACACAAGCAGGCGATTTAAAAGGAGAATGAAAAGGTAAAGAACAAACAAACAAACAAAAAACCTAGACAAATACTTTGATCTCTCACACACACACACACGCGCACGCCCAAGCACAACTGGGTGGATTGCTGATGTTTTGGAAGTGTGCCTCTGGAAAGCCACAGCTGGCTTCATGACTACTTTTGTCATTAGTGCAACACAGCTGTGTTTCTGATCTGCACTAATCCTTCTGCAGCTTCGTTTGCTTTGAGGACTGTTTGTACTGACAAACAGTTCACTGGAACTACTCTTGAGGGAGGGGAGACTGTCTGAGGGAGGGGAGACTTCTGAAAAATTCTGACGACGCAGGCCTTAGGTTAATATTAGCACTTAGAGTATGGACAAAATGGGAGGTTACCAAATATGTTATATGTCTTATATACATCTAATACACTGCTCGTAGGAAATATTTAATTATCGAGTTTTTTTTAAGTTTATTTATTTTTTTTATTTTATTTTGCAGCATCCCCTAATTTTGCAAGCAGTACATGCCTTACATACACACACACACACCTGACAAAAAAGAAAGGAAATAAAGTAACTAACTTTGCGGTAACAGTAAAGTTAATATAAATATGCAGGTGACCACAGAGCAAAATTATAATATATTTTATATAATATATATTGGGGGAAAACTGAGCATTTGACAGGAGGTTCTAGTACCCTGTTAGGCCACCTCAAGCCTCGATGCAAGATATGGTTGGCCATTGGAGACAAACTGGTTCAGACTGGTATCCAGTGGCACATTTGCTCACAGATGATGTAGCTGGGCCCGCAAGCCCTTATGAATCACATCAGCAGTTGAGCCAGTGTGTTACTCCACAGCAAAGCCAGATTTTTTTTTCTTCTTTGCAACACCACAAAGGCAACGGTGGCTGGCTGTCAATGGCAGGATATGTACCAGGTGCCATGACGACACATTTTGCTTAGTCTGCTTAGTGCATGCAAATGACCGGACAGTGACCAGGATGTGAAGGTGCCACCTGTCTGGATGGTGGAATACAAAACAGAGTTATTTTTTGTCAACAACTTATGTGGGCACCCTTGTGACACCTGCTGACAGAAAGCATAATGCCACTCTTAAAACTAAGAAACAAACTGATCTACTTTCCTTCTGTTTTCACCAAGTGTTAAGCTTTATAAAAGATAAAAGTAAGGAGCACTAAGAAAGTACAAAAACCATAAATGCCGTTTTCAACACTCATCATTAAGGCTCAGCTGTAGTCTACTTTGCTGAATAAAAACCAGCACCAGCTTCAGCTCTCTGCTAATAAGACTGAATTGTCATGGGCTGGGGGGCAGTTTGATGGAGTTAAGGTTACATTGTTGTATTGGGGTCTCTGCCTTATTTTTAAATGGGCAAAATAATGTATGTGCTTATGACAAGTTCTGTTTTAAGACGTATCATTTGTTACTTTGAAGTCTGTCTCTCTAACACACACACACACACACACACACACACACACACACACACACACACACACACACACTTTACCTGGAGTGACGGCTCTGCAATGGTGGGCGGGGATGATTCTTCACATACCGCCAAACTCCGGACTAACTTTACTCTCGCGTTAGACTTCGAGATGAACCACAAATAAGTATTAACACCAATCCCAGTAATCGTCAAACAAAAACTAAAATACGCAGGCCAGAATGATGCATCTCAACCACATACACACCCTGATTTTCAGAGGTCAACATGATGGCTCAAACTTCAGTGTTAGATTTTAAAGGCAACCAGGCATCGCAATGCCTACACCATCATGGTCGGTTAACATCTGAAAATCAGCTTTTGAAGGTCAACAGGTGCTCCACAGTGTTTACCACACACAGACTTCACTCGGAGGGATGCGCAGTACATTAACGGCTGCCAAAAGATATCTGGGAATCCTTACGGTTTTCTTTTTTTTTTTTTTTTTAATTTATACTTGTTTTTGTTTTGTTTTTAAACTCCGTCTATCCATGCTATCCACAATCGAGTCGCTGGTTGACAATATCCCCTCACTAAACCCAGCATATAGCTGTTCGGTTTGCTTTCACGAGAAGGGACGGTTGCATACAGCTCTGTGCAAAAGTCTAAGGACACAGATGTTTTTCACGGTTGTTTTAGCAAGGGTATAATGGCCATATATAACATTATAAAAGCTTGGATCAAAAAAAAAAAAAAAACCGTTGTTGCTACTCTTACAAGCTTCTTCAGACTGTAGAAGGGCCAACTTGGCATCCTCAATAAGCTTTGAAATGCTGCTATAGCCCAAGTGTAAGGGAAGGTTGCATAAGCTGCTCACAAAATTTAGGGGATATTTCATTTACAATTTAGTAAGCAGTATAGTTGCCAAGGTTTCTTTTTCCTCATTTTTTTACATATATATTGCTACATACACAAGTTTCCTGGTTGTATTCTAATAGAGCGAGAAAAATGTGATATATGATCGTAATACAAGTAATAAAACTTTGCTATCCAATACAAAGGGTGCTGACTTTTGTACAGTACAATACTGCAAAAGCCACAGTACATAAATGAGCAGAAATATGCAGAAACATAAAATATCATATTAATAATAATAATAATAATAATAACAATAATAAGTGTGTGACCTTTGTCACATTCAGACCATTTTTAATGCCAGGCATTTTTACTAAGTTACCCACCATGAGTATATTAGAGCCCTGTGGGAAACACTGCTTACAGCACCACAATGTGTGTCAAAATCAAATACGGCAAACACTGGGTGCAAAGTAAAAGGCATGACTAACCCATCAACAACAAAACACAAGACCAAAAAAGAGAAAAAACAAAAATCACATCTCTAGACAAAACCACCATCCAAGACAAAGACAATACAGTGCAGGAACTTTACAAAGCTTTTCTTTAAGAACCAAGACAACACACAAACATGATAAATAAGCATGCCTTCATCCAGAATACAGAGAGGAAAAAAGGAAGTAATAAAAAGATAAACAAAATGAACAAGCTGCACTTGGTGGAGACGCTCTTCAGAAAGAACATGCTGTTCTTGAGAAACAGCGCAAAAGCATTCCAGCATTTGCCTTCATTAAGGTGACATTAAAATGCACTTATGAGGGTAGTTTGCCAAGTCGACAGGTTTATTGTTCTTTTTACACATTTTTTTCGCTCTCCTTTTCACCAAGTGCTGCTCGTATCTCTACAGGACACGGCATTTAAGTTTTCTATACATCGTATCATCCAGTGTGACATGCTAACTATGGGTTAGTGTCTGCTAAAAGGATGAACAGATAGCAATGTTTGCTAAATGGAGAGAGAGCTAGAAGGCGGTGTATGGACAGATAGCTGGATGGATAGGTAAATGAGTGGATGAATAAATAGCAAGGATGGATGGATTGATAGATGAATATACTGTTTACAAAGATGACAGTTTTAATGACTTTTTGTGATCAGTGTAGTTGAATGGCTGGATGTATTGCTAAATGGGTGTACAGGCAGAGGTCTGAATGGATAGTTGAATGGGACATATAGGTAGATCAGTGACTGAATGGATGAAAGATTGATAGATTGATTAATAAATGGATAATCATATAGTTGAAGGGACGGATAGATCAGTAGTTGGATGGATGAATGGACAAACCAATGGACGGATGGGCATGTTGCTGGATGGCCAAAACTAACAATACGTATCAAAGCAGAAAGTTAAATGGTGTTTGTTAATAATAATAAAAAAATGTTAACGGGATAGTTTAAGAACACGATACAACACGTACGATACCTTCGATCGTCTCATTGGCTGTGCCGTGGTTATGGATGACTGCCAGACAGAGAAGACGGAAAGAGAATTGGAAAGTGAAGTATTACTTTGGAATTATAAACACAAACCTTGGAACCAGAGATCTCTGAGCTGAGGCACGACATGTGGAGAAGATCCAAATTGTAAAGTTTTGGAGGCTATCCCAAAGAACACAGGGAAAAGAAAAATGTGAGTCCTGGTTGGGACAACAAAGAGGATGCGCTAAAAACAGGGATAAGCCCCCAACTGGTCTAGCCTCCCTTAAACAGCCAGTCATGTCTGCTTGCAACACCAACCCCCACTGGAAAATACCTGCTGGAACTCAAATGGGGCATAGCCCCACTGTCGGTATGTAAGAGTGTTGGACCGCTGTGCCAGCTGAGCGCTAAGCACGTCATAAAGCATAAATTTGAGACTAATGAAAGGGTTCTGATGATCTTGTCGTGCTACTGTAAGTAGGTTGTTTTGGGGACAGAAGGTGTGTGATGGGAGTGCATCAGTGAAGCAGCTAATTAGGGGAGAGAGAGATGGCGAGAGAGATGGAGCTTGGCTCTCTCGCTCTGTGATGGCGCCAGTGACAGATGGCGGCAAAGTCACACATACACGCACATCTGACATTGCTATCGATTGACTTGGAAAGACGCACTGACACACAGGAAGTTTGCGGATAAGCCTGCAGGATTCCAGCTTGAGATTATCCGCCCCCTCCGGGTTGCTTGGAGCCAATCACGCAGTAGACGTGCCAGGGTTTGGATGCCATTGGCTCTTGGTTCTCTCTGTGAAAAAGTTTGGTTTTTTTTTTGTTTTTTTAATTTAAATAGGGTGTGCATGTAAAATCTATATTGCCATCTATAGTATCAACAATTCAACAAGAACATTAAAATATGTGGTACATAAATCCACAATGTTTATCATGCTTGTTTTTATATTTGGGTCATCTTCAATTGTTTTTAAATTGATCAGCAAATGATCTCTCTTACACACAGACAATTATACTTGAGGACATCCAAAATAATGAAGCCTAACCTTAACTTCAGTAACTTAGTCACTTCCAGGTTCCAGTGTATTTAGGTTCTGACACTGGAGAAACTAGCAGTACCAAATTTATTCTGGCAAGATGACCAAGTCGATCAGCAGTAGTGAGTACCTACTGACAGTGGTCCAAGGAGGGACAAACCACAAACTATCAACAGGCCACTGCCACCCAAAGCTCATCAGTCTGCAATTAATCCTATCCCATCTGGTTCAAATAGACAGGAAAGCTAATGTGAAACAAGTCAGAGAAGTGCTAAATGCTGGTTACAGAAGAAATGTGCGGCGCTTCCTGATGGTATGGGGTTGCCTAGTCACAGACCGCTCAGTGCTCTCACCATGGTAACCCCTGTCCACCATCAAAAAGCACCTACCATGAACATTGATTAGACTGATGAGAGATGTTTTCTTTCTCATCACGTGAACCTGGGAAGCGATGGCAGGGAATGTGGTGCTACGGATAATGTTTAAATTTGACAATTGACTACCCAAACTTTAGTAAAGAGCAGATGGAGTCAATGGGTCAAAAACTACAGTAGTGTGCAAAAGTCATTGGTCACCTTTAGAATTGTTGTTTGATTAGATTGCGGTCATCATTTTTATAACACTTCCACCGATTCTTATTCTAGTCTTTCTGAGCTTTGGCATATCTTACATTTTTCACCCCCCCCGTGGTTTCTTGGCTGCTAACCTTCCAAAAAGACCACTCCTGATCAAGCTTCATCTGACTGTAGAAGGGTCAACTTTGTATTCTGGTTAAGCTGCAAGATGTTACTATTGCTCAAGTGTAAGGGGAGATCACACTAATACAGAATCAGTTTGCCATTCTCTTTTACCCTGAAGTACTACTTCTGTATTTATTTTAAGAGTTTTTTAGAAGCATTTTATAGAACCATCTAGCCCCTGACCAGCAAAACCGTTGTTAATTACAGTCCCAACACAACACGATTCCCTTATTAATTCCCTACATTATTAAAGCAAAGCTCGTGATTGGTTCGAACAATGAGTGGATTATCTTCTAATACAGCACAACAATGCAAAACTGGAATGAAGATTTAGAAGAGTGCCTCAATTATTTGCCTTAATTCCCCATGAACGGTGTGTGCTCGTTACAATAACTAAGCATTCATAAATTGACTTGAATTAATTGGAACATTTGTTTGTTTAGTTCCTAAATTAATCGGCATGTGTGCAAATTACCTACACTTCCCATCAGGCCAGCCCTCTATCTGATGTGTAGGGATGAACAGCATTGTGATGTGTGCATTCGCAACAGTGGAGAATGGAGAACAGCAATTTCTTGTGTGTGGAAAATGTCAGTTGAGCCAAATTAAAAATCAAACCAGTCATGCTACAACTTTTGCAGCTCCTTTCCATGACATAGCTATCAGATAGCTATATAGCTGCTCATTTCTTTGTATAGTTTTTGTAATGATTGCTGCTTTGCTACTGGAGGTTTTTCCAGTTTGCCATTCATGATAATTCTTTAAGGTCATATTGAAGCTTCCTTCTGGTGACATTGGTAGAACAATCCTGAGTGAATCGGCACCAGTGGTCATTTCAACAACATACAAGATTGTATAGATACACACACACACACACACACACACGCCATACTTAATTAGGACATATTTAACTGAAATTAAATATAAAAATTGCGAGCAATACATACACACTCGAGTGTAATTAGTGTAATCAACATGCAGGTCTTTGTGCTGTGGGAGGACACCGGAGAACCCAGAGTAAACCCGTGCAGACACTGGAAGACCAACTCCACACAGAAAAGACCCAGTCTGCTACGCCCTGAACCCAGGACCTTCTTGTTGTGGGTGGCTGTGCTACCCACCCCTGCACATTTTAAATATCGCACTATATAGGACAGAGAAACATGATGCTCCTCCCCCCTCCCTTCACTAAAGGCTCTGACTCACCTGTGTTTGGTTAGTGAGGTCGGAGCAGCTGTGTTCTTTCACACACTCGTCGTGTGCGTGATCTTGATGCTGGGTGTGTGTAGCATTGTGCTCGTGTGTGCGCGCTTCGTCAGGGCTGTTGTTCTCCAAGGCTTTCATCGTGTCGCAGCCTCTCTCCTCCAACACTGCTTCAGACATTCTCATCGGAGCTGGCACTCAACACACACACTTACACAACCTGCATAGACGACGTGTGAGCAACTACTTATGAAAATGATCGCATTATATTCATACTAGAGACATGTGTGCGTTTTTACCGGCTCTGAAGGGACGATAACAAGGGGACTGTAGGACCCAGACACTTCCATGACCCCATCACCAACGCTGGGGTCGAGTCACATGACCACAACCCGTGCGCACATGCCACATTGCCCTCACACACCTGTCACGCAAACAGAGAGCAAAGGTCAGAGATGGTTTGATTATTTCTGCAGTCTCCTCAGTGTGCATGTGTGTGTGTGTGTGGTCGTGCATGCCATTAAAATTAATGACAGGAATTCTGCAGTCTCCTCCTCCCACAGGACACAGAAATCCGTCTTTGAAAAGTGTCAAAGAGAAAAAGTACTGCATGAGTAGAGGACGGCTGGCTGGACGTGTGCACACGTAGTGTGACAGGGACACGAGAATGTGACAGAGTGAGACAGAAAAAAAACACCACACACACACACACACACACACACACACACACACACACACACACACACACAGAGAGAGAGAGAGAGAGAGAGAGAG
>JAUZST010004099.1:0-16577 GCA_034779995.1 Parotocinclus haroldoi
AGAGAGAGAGAGAGAGACAGAGAGAGAGAGAGAGACAGAGAGAGAGAGAGAGACAGAGAGAGAGAGAGAGAGACAGACAGAGAGAGAGACAGAGAGAGAGAGAGAGACAGAGAGAGAGAGAGGGAGAGACAGAGAGAGAGAGAGAGAGAACGCTTATTCGTGCCTTGCTCCCCGTGGCCATGCACCGGATTAGTGTATGATTTATGGTACCCCTGTCCCGGATTAAGCAGAAAAGAAAGGACGAGGATTATTCTAAATACCTGACCTTTGCTGATTTACCCCGACTTGGCCAGGTGGAATTTATTTCTTGATCTTGAAGGTCTCAGAATATGGGTTATTACATATGGTCAGCATTTCTATTTCATTTGGCCTTTTTAAACTTGAAACGAGGCGCAGTTTGAAATCGGGTGTGTTGTGAGGGAAAAACAGCAGACCTGGGCAGATCTAGGATTTGAACTTGAGTCACGAGAACAGAACCTGAGCTCCCTGTGAGTTACAGCTATCTAACGATATCAAACCCAATCACAGGGCTCCACAAAGCATCGTCGAAAGTAAACATAGCCCAGAGCCGATCGGATTTGACCAGAGGTGATGATGGCTTTATCGTTTGGACCCTGAAACAGGACGTGACGGCGATTTGGGATGCAGTGAGTCAGCAGGGTTATTAAACCAGAACACAGGTCATATCTGCAGAGTTCTGAAGCAGGTCGTTCTTATATGAAGTACATTTTGAGAATAAACACCTCTAAATGTATTTGTACCTACACTGATTAGTCAGGTGTACGGATCTGGGCAATGTTTCTGCCCGGAGTTCATGAATATCGTATAGATCGTGTCCTCTTTCAGCAGGACACTCATATATTTTCCAAAGCGACTTACAATTGATGCGGTCTTACAATCCAAGCAATT
Organism: Parotocinclus haroldoi; assembly: GCA_034779995.1. Taxonomy (NCBI): domain Eukaryota; kingdom Metazoa; phylum Chordata; class Actinopteri; order Siluriformes; family Loricariidae; genus Parotocinclus; species Parotocinclus haroldoi. The sequence goes on from JAUZST010004099.1 coordinate 910, forward strand.
CTCTGTTAAGGGCCTTGTGGCAGACTGACCAAGGTGGGATTTGAACCATGGACCTCCTGGACCTTAAGCACTAGGTCAGCAGTTTATGAGTTTATGGTGACCATATATTATATGTGTATCTTATCTAATGGTGGCCTGAGACTTTTGAACAGTGCTGTAACACAGACGCTTGATCGTATTGTCGAGTGGGGAATTTAGAGACCTGGACAACACCACAAACTCTAAAATTATAATATTATATTACTAAATGATTTCATCATTTCCTGTTTTTTTTTTTTTAATTAGAAAACAACATACAGGAAAGGTGTATACATTTTTTTAAAAGTTAAAAAGAGACTGCAGTAGGAATTATTTAGTGTAACCTCCAATTAAAATTTCATTATTTAGACCTAATTCTATACTCGTTCTGTGCGAGTTTGGTGGATTAGGACATGTAGGAGAAAACAAAGGAAAAGTACAAACAAAAAGGAAAGGGAAAAGGAAGAAAAAGAAAGACTGAGAAAGAAACAAGATTTAAAAACAGAGGGTAAAAGATGAGGGTAAAAATAGAACAAGTAAAAAAGCAATAAAGACAGAAAAGGTCAAATGTAGAAAAGATGAGGAGAAAAGCAAACAAATGAATAATGAGACAAAAAAGTCAGGGAAGAAAAGTAATATGAATAATAATCATAATGAATCGGTTAAATAACAAAGAAAGAAAGAAAGAATATTAGAACTCAGCATTAGGAGCTCAAGGCCGGTGTGTTTCCACTGAGATTTTTCTTTTTCTTTTATTAAATGAAAACACACTTATATATCTAATATCACACACACACACACACACACACACACACACACACACACACACACACACACACACACACACACACACATAACATCCGCTCCATTATCTGTGTTTGTACATCCATTATCAGTTCAAATCTGGGCAAGGACTCAATCAAGCGTCGGGTCTGTTACATTAATCTGCTTGTGAGTCAAGCACACACACACACACACACACAGAGGGAGGACATGGCACAGACTATAAGGTAAACTTAGTCAAAGTCCATTATATAAGATTATATAAGTTCTATATATATATATATATTATTTTTTTTTGTGATCAGTATATAACGTTCTGACCTTACAATCTGTTTATTTAAAAATGTCAGCACGGCCTTTCCATACTCATACTCGATTGTTTCTTCACCGTGTTGTAGTAAACACTTATATATACAGAAAGTGTTATACGTATAAAGGCAATAGAACGTTAAAGGCTGTGGTGATCTATGGCACCCGCCTTCAACCAAATGACAGCGCGTTGTTATAGGCAACAACACACCTCGTCCTCGTGCTCTATCGCTTAAATATGTAATGCTAGACGCCTGCTCTGAAATGCTAAATGATAGTTATTAGAATGATATGTTAGGTCTCTCGAGGTCGACTTTCCTCAAGCCTCGTTCATCCACTAGAAAGAACGGCAGACTTGAAACAATGAAGCCACGCAGTCGTGGTTAAAGCACTGGACTGTGGACCAGAAGGTCCGGGGGTTCAGATCCCTCCTCTGCCAAGATGCCACTTTTGGCCTTCATCTAAAGCTTGGATGGTAGCGGCTGTAAGCGGCTCTGGATAAATGAGTTCAGGCGTTCAGGAAGTGCTCCAGCTGCTGATGCATCGGCAGTGAAAGCAGAAAGCAGAAGTGACGCTTCTTTATTTAAATAATAATGGCTCAGTCTCTGTTTCCACTAAATCACGTAGACAGGAGATTTTCAGTTTGACGGGCAGCAGACGCGAGTGCTTCTTCCACCAAACTGGTAGGTCACTTCTAGACTTCTAATTACCAGGCGCTAAGCTCGGGACTAGTTCTGGATGGACGAAACTAAACCCCTGGAAATACGTATTCACTGCAGTTGCTAACAGATGCATCTTTTCAACCTACTGTAGCTTTGCTGTTGGTTAAAAACGCTGCCGTCTTTCCGCATCACGACGGATGAATCCTTTCTCTTTCTCTTAGTTGCTCGAACGGGTCTCTCGACCCCGAGCGTTGGGTTAGACCGGTACAGTACAATAAAACAGGGTGCTTATATTTAGGAACATCTATAACTAGGGGCGACCCGACGCGTTGCAATGCAAATGTGAAACAGTGTGGGTCGTTGAGTAAGATTGTGCGCTGGTGTCTATTACGTCATCGACGCTATTTTAAATTGCTGTTCTTCAGAAATAAAGAAAGTTACCAGAATAGAGCATTTAGATAGAATAGATTCAAATTGCAGGAGCCAAAATAAAAACACGTCTACTACAAAATGTGCATTATTTTGCACCGTTTACGCTTAAAATGTAAAATATAATGTGTTGTGTCGAATATAAGACAAAACAATATCATTAGCCAGGTGTATCGCTACACACCTATCTATATATCATTTCTTATTTCCTTTAGAATAAACTGATCATCGCTTATCTTTTTTGTAGTGTCCCTGACAAAAACAATGAGGACTCGGTGGCTCCCCCGGTGGCCGGTGGTGGTATACCTTCTATCTGTACCAAATTCCATTCAACTTGCAATGCAGCCAGTTATCCTCAACTACTCATCCCGAAACCTTTCCGCTGTTCCCCCCGACCTCCCATCATCAGCGCAATACCTGGATCTCTCCCAAAATCAAATACAGAGCCTGAACGCCTACGATTTCCGCTGTACTCCGAACCTCCTTTTCCTCAATCTCTCCTGGAACGTACTGGTAGATATTCACTCCGGCACGTTCTCCTCCACCCCTGTCCTGGCAGCCCTGGATCTGTCTCACAATAGACTACAAAATCTTTCCAATCAACAGTACCTGCTGGAGGCGCGAAGCCTGGAGTACCTGGACCTGTCGTCCAACCCGTTTGCAGTCATGAAACTGGGGAGGGAGTTCTCCGGCCTCAAGAACCTCGAGTGGCTTGGTTTGAGTGCTTGCAGCGTTCTACACGGTGACTTCGCTAGCATTTCTGGCCTCCGTCTCCAGGATCTTTTCATTCAGGCCCAGAATTTGAAGAGCTACGAAAAAGGAAGCCTCGCACATGCAAAGGCGGTAAAGGTAGCACTCGTAATGCCGAGCAACGACTTAGATGACGCGCTGATCGCTGACGCGTTAGAGTTCTTTGAAGACGTCGAGCTTAGAAGGCTACGCGATCCGGAAGACTTTCTCAGAAAACTGCTGGCCCGCAAAGCCACCATCCGAACTCTAAAGCTACACCTGTCTTCTGTTTGGAGCACCTGGAAAGTAATAACTTCGCTCTTCAACAGTGCTTTAATGTCTCCCATCCGGCGGTTCGGCATATCCAGGCTAACCCTTCATAAAATCAAGGAAGGCTATCAGGTGGTCCAAGGCAAGAGCCTGGATTCCATCAGCATTCGAGAAGCATCAGTGACCGTGTTCTACTTTCATCAGCAGGACGTGTACGATTTCTTTATCAACATGCCTGTAAGGAATGCCACATTTGCACAGACGCCGATTGTCCACATGACCTGCCCAATGGCCGTTAGCATGATACAGATGCTGGATCTGTCGGACTGTGTGCTCACCGAAAGGGTCTTTTCCAAGGGTCCAAAAGAGGAATGTGATACTTTGAAGAATCTGCAAATGCTTGTCCTGAAAGGCAATAACCTTAGACATTTGATGCCACTGACCCTAAGGGTTCAGCTTATGATCTCCTTAAGACATGTGGACTTCGGCCAGAACTCGCTGACCTACGACGAGGACCAGGGTAGTTGCACTTGGCCTTCTCAAGTCCGCCAGTTGGATTTGTCTTCCAACGCGTTTGACCAAACTGTGTTCAAATGCTTGCCTATGGGTGTGGTCTTTCTCAACCTGCAGAATAACCAGATCAGGGCAATCCCACAAAATATTTCCACGCTGGACTCTCTCAGAGTTCTAGATCTAACATCAAACCGCTTGCTCAATCTCCCGGGCTGCCTTGGATTCCCAACTCTGTGGAAGCTTTTGCTACGAGGGAATTTCATCCATGCGCCGTCACCAGGATCTCTTGACACGTGCCCACACCTGACTGTTCTGGATATTAGCAAGAACCCCTACATCTGTACCTGTTCTCTGCGAGAATTCACAACCCGTATCGATGAAAAGGGTACGCTGGCTGCCTCGGATTCTTGGAGAATCACTATGGGGCACTGGCCGGATGGGTATCGCTGCAGTTACCCAGATTACTGGAGAAGCACCAGGCTTCGAGATTTCACATTACCTGCGATCGCCTGCAATGCGGGACTCTTGGCCGCCACCATTTTGGTCCCGGCCTTCGCTTTAGTGGTTGCTGTGGGAATGCTGTGCCGTCAGTTGGACCTTCCATGGTACATCGGGATGATCTGGAAATGGACTCGAGCAAAGCGGCGCGCCAGAGCTTCTCAGCAACGACCGGAGGACCTTAGAGGCGTCAAATACCACGCTTTCGTCTCCTACAGCCAACGGAATGCCGACTGGGTAAAAGGTCAACTCTTGCCCAAGCTGGAGGGCGAGGACTCAAATCGAAGCGGGCTCAGAGTGTGTCATCACGAGCGGGATTTCATTCCAGGCAAGCCAATCGTGCAGAACATCCTGCGCTGCGTAGAGCAAAGCAGGTGCTGCGTCTTCGCCCTGTCCTCTCAATTCGTCCAGAGCGAATGGTGTCATTATGAGCTGTACTTTGCCAGCCACCAGAGGTTAACTCGAGGTCTGGATAACATCATCCTCATTCTGTTGGAGCCACTACCCGCTTACCTCATCCCTTCCAAGTATTACCAACTGAAAGCAATGTTGGCCAGGCGCACGTACTTGGAGTGGCCACAGGACAAAGCCAAACAGAGGATGTTCTGGGCAAACCTACGGGCCGTACTCCGAGCAGATCTACCGAGCCTGACTGCAAGTGAGGAGGAAGGAGAAAGCAGCCGACTGGAGTGAAGAGCATGGCTGGAACGCCACTTGTAAGAACTACGAACTGCTTAGATCCACAGGTGTAAAGTTGGGCAATTATTGTTGTTCTTAATTCTGCCCAGCGATGTCTTGATGATAGTCATTTAAAAAAAGAAAAGTCGAGTTCAAGGGCCTAAACATGGCAAACCTCTTGCCTTGGAAACTGCTGACGCATCAAGCTGCCGTTCAAATGGCGTAGTTTTATTTTTTATTATCCTTATGCTGCTAGATCCACTGCCCTGCCAGGTGAGTCCATTCAGTTTATCGACCACGGTCTTACAAATGATGACATATTCTAATATTCAATCAAAACCTGTCTTTTAACACCAGACATTGCAGCCATAAACAGCTGGTCGGATTAATTCCATGTTTTGTCTATTATCATTCAATCATCATTCGGCCGTTTTGGCTTCCTACTAGTAACCCTGCGCTAGCTTTACCTACTTCAAGATTCAAAGTGTTTAAAATATGACACCCGTTCTGGAAATTTCTTCAAGCGGACTCATTCCCTCTCGCTTGTGTGCAGCCAGGAAGGTACGCTATGCCGTGCTCGTTCTAGCTCGGCGTTTACGTTGTCATGTAGCAGTTTGACGGCGGGGCTGATGGCTGTGACGTGAAAGAATAATAAAATACAAAGAATATGAATCCATCAGTTAACGAGGTGGAGGTGTTATGCGTTTCCTTAGCTGAGCAGCGTAAAGGAGTTCGGGTGTGGCGTTGAGTTTCATGCCGTCCCCTCGAAACACTCCTTCAAAACAAATTACAAACATGACTCACCTCGAGGGAGTTGTTGGGATCGGACGAAGCTTCGTATGTATGAATATAACGAAGGATAAGTTGATTTGGGGGGCGGGGGGGAACTGCACAAACGTCTGGGCTGTCCGGAGCCTGTTTGTTGAGACAAAAGTCTGACAGATGTCCAGCAGGCAACGATGTCTCACCAAGAGGTACACTATCCAAAAGTAGCCCCAGAGAGCCTTTAACATAGGGCAGCAGAGCAAGCTCTTTTACGCCCTCTTGTGGCAAGACCCATTGTCTAATCAGACCCCACCTAATCAGACCAATCTAATCATTTATACATGTGCCCAAGACACGAGTTTTACAACAACGATTATCTTTACATTACGGCAGCATAAAGAGGCCGTGACTATCGTACTCTGCAGGGAGAAAGTGGAACTTCTGGAGGGTCTTACTTTTAGGGAAGTGAAAGTCGGTTCTTGGTTCCATTAAGAGGACTGCAAACCACGGTGATTTCAAAACGATAAAAAAAAGGAAAGAAGACATTTTATTTAGTCTTTTGCAAACGCTCAAGCCTCTAAACAAAGCTCATATCTGTGCTCAAGACGAGCCGAATTTCCAAACTCCAAACTCCAAAATCAATGCAACACGGTCAAGAGACCATCCCCTATCAGTCTAGGACTGGATACTTTGGATAGTTCGCTCGTGTTGCATGGGGGTTAAAGGGCTCGAAGGACTTAACGCAGAGGGATTTGAGCAAACATTCTTGATTTTAGGACAAACCAAGGAACACGAGGTCTGACTGAACAAGGTACGGTTTATCCAAAAGTCTGAGGCCACCATTAGAACAAATATACCACTGCCATGGCATAATGGCCATGTTTAATTATTTCTTAGTCTCTTATTAGATCGCAACCAGAAAATACAGTGCATTTGTGTTGAGTAGTAAAAAACTGCAAAAGAATTAAAAAAAAAAACAGCTTCTATAAGTTACAATGGTAGGTATTTAGTACGTTCTCCCCTCATGTGTGACATTTTTGGGTCCAATCGGCGATCACTAGGCTTTGAATTGGATTGTCAGTCGAAGAGCATGAGCTGGTCGCCGTCGAACTTGGCCTCCTTAGAACTGCAGTTCCATCTGAGGCTGATCTCAGGGTAGGGACTGGATGAGGATGATCTTCTCGTTGATGCAGAAGCGATGGAGCACGTTCAGAAGGTTTTCTCCGCAGCGAGACACCTGGCGCTCCATGGCCAGCCTGAAGTCTTCCTTCACGCCTTTGGTGATGCCGCGAGTCACGGTGTGATGCCTGAAAAAAGCAGAAACGAGAGCGTGTGAGCGAGTACGTGACGCTCTCGCGATGAAAAACAACCTGGGTTTTTTCCCCCCATCCTGCATTGTTTGATCAAGCGCATCTGAACTACAGAGCGCAAAACATTTCTTAAACGCAAGAGCTCTGAGAGTCACAGGATTCATAATAATAATAACGATTATACGATACGTTAGCCTTTTATAACCTACGGCATGTTTAATCTTTTTAAGAATTGCATTTTTGGTTGTTGCGCCAGCTTTAACGTTTATTACATTTACGTTTACGGCATTTATCGGACGCCCTTATCCAGAGCGACTTACAAATGATCCAGTCTTACAATCCATGCAATTGTGGGATAAGGGCCTTGCTCAGGGACCCCACTGTGGCAGAGGTGGGATTTGAACCCTGGACCTTCTGGACCCAATGGTCCACAGTCCAGTACCTTATCGACAAGGCCACCTTTAGGATCAGTTTAACGGCATTCATGGTTTCAAACAGCTTGTTCGGGGAGGGGGAAGTGTGTGTGACATATAATATGAATCTAGATGCACATAAACTAAAAAGTAAATAAATAAAATTGTTTCTAACCCCAACACACACACACACACACACACACACACACACACACAGAGTAAATTCTGTGTTTGATTACCTGCTCTGTTGCTAAGCACATTAAACAGAATAACCAACACAACATTAAAACATCCACAGATGCCAGGAATCTGCACGGTGAAAAACCAGACACTGACGATGATACTCGAACCAAAAAAAAAAACAAAAAACAAAAAAAAAAAACAAAAAAAAAAAAATCACTTTTGTTTTACCACTTTAGAAAACAAAACAAAAAAAAAACAAAACAAAAAAAACAAAACAAAAGCAAAACAAAGGACTGAACGGTGCCTCGGATAGCATGGGGTCAAAAATCAAAATGAAAAGTCATACAAAAAAAGACCTGGGTCAAAAGATTTAAATGACAAAAAAAAAACACAAAACAAAAACAGCAACAACAACAACAACAACAACAAAAAAAAAAAACAGAGAATAAGCCGCGGCGTATGAGCAGGCGGGGGCGGAGTTTGGAATGGGGGAAGGTTTGGTGATGAGGGGTGGGGAGGGGGTACCTGTCAGCCTTCTGAGCCCCTTGAAGCAGCAGGGTATTTAACTCCACCCCCAGGGCGGGGCTGGGGTTCCTACGGACATCAAACACCATTTCATCAACGCCCTGAGAACAGGGCTGCATTCAAGACCTCCAACAGCAGCGAGCCGGCACTTCAGCTCGGAGTTCAAAGCCGGTCACACTAGAAACTTGCCGAAGACGCGAGAAACGGTTGGGGCAGGCGAGGGAAAATGAGGCACGCATTTCATTGTGATTTCTTTTGGAAACAGGAACGGGTCGCGTCTCGATGTCACATTTGGCCAGCATCATCTCATCGCCATACGCACTCCCAGAGATCACTTAGGTTTTGCTGACACTCTAAATGGAAAGAAGTTAACCAAAACCTTCAGCAACGGACCCATTTCGGCCAGGTGGAACGTTAACGAAGGTCCGAAAACGCCTGGATCATCTGGAGACCCCGAGCTCTTAACTTAGGATAATAAGTAAAGTAAAGGCAACAGTCTTAGGAACACTCCGAGTGTTAATGTTAGGAGCGCTTTGTACCCAGCAGAAACGAAGCCAGTGTTTCGCTGCTTTGGGTCTTGAATGCACCCCAGGTGTGAGGTCAGGTCAATATGCAGCCCAGTCAGTCGAACACATAGGCAGGTCACAACACTACAAGCTAAGCCAGCTAACTAGATTAAGGCAAGGGAGGGGGGGGGCGGGGTTAAAGAAGGAAGAAAAGAAAAAGAAACAAACTGTCAACGTTTCTAATAGGGCTGGATCCGAATAGTCAGGTATGAGTAGGTATCCGGATGCGTTTATGAGCTGCTGCATTACCGCTTGGCACCTACAGATGGCACTGTTTCGTTGGCTGAATGTAAAACGGTAGAACAAGAGTTATGGCGTTGATGTTTTCAGAATGCGAAGCATTTTGTGATCAGGTACGCTATATATTATACCGATATAACACAAATATCATTAATAAAATAACAAAAGAAAAAACAAAGCCACGGATTCGGCTTCATTTCCTCGAAATTTAAAACGAAAGTCAAAAACAAAAGACTTTAAAATAGTATTCGGTCCAGCCCTAGTTTCTATACTTCTAAGCCACAACGGAGCAAAACTGTCACTTTCTTATTCTGTCCATCACTATGGGAGAGCTTCAGATGTTTCACTTACTTAATGAGCATCCCCTGATTGGGCAGTAACTCCAGCTGGACCCGCCCACCTTCCGACGTCCGCAGATAAGCAAATTCCTCCAACATGTCAATGTCTGAGCTCAGGGTTAAGAGCAAAACACTCAAGCAGCGAAACGTGGAACGAATCATGATTCTGACTGGTACTGGTGACTGGGCAGGGGGCATTTTGATTGGAAGACCCAGGACCAATTGAATGGGAGTCTTGGATGGGATCTGGGGGTGGACACTGGGAACTTTCAAGGGTGTTAACCGGGAACGTTTTATTTTGTTAAGAGGGCCTTTTTGATGGTGTTAACTGGGACCTCTTGATGATGGGCACTGGGACCTTGAATGGAGGAAGCTGGGAGCTGTTCTGGATGGGATCTTTTGATGGGGGAGGAGAGTGGGACCTTTTGATGGGCCATATTGGGGGGAGATTGGGACCTTTTGATGGGCCAGATTGGGACCTTTTGATGGGCCAGATTGGGGGGAGATCGGGACCTTTTGATGGGCCAGATTGGGACCTTTTGATGGGCCAGACTGGATGAAACCTAGGATATTTTGATGGTGGAAGCTGGCTCAGTTCTGTACTGGGCTGTTCTGTATTGGAAGGGCAGGGTAACTGGGACTACTGTTGTAGCTGCAGTGTAGGATACTGGTAACATAGTTGAAAAAATTCTCATACTGAAAGCTCCCCTGCTCACAAATCTTGTCCACCGCCTTCAGAAAGAGCGTCTCCCCCTGAGGCCAACCATGCTGGAGCAGGACAATCACGTGACCCAGAGCCAGGTCATCTCTGTGTCCATCTGCAAATGCTCGCATCTGAGAGAGAGAGAGAGAGAGAGAGAGAAAGAGAGAGAGAGAGAGGGAGAGAATGAGAGTGTGAGAGGGAGAAGTGCCCAAGTGACATAGTGATGAATTTGCAATTTTGGAACTTATGAGCTGAGCTGCAACACCCTGTAAAGGTGATTTATCGCTGTATTTTGTTTTGTTTTATAAGAAGTTGCCGGTTTTGGGTGAACTACAATATTCGCAGCCACTGAATTACAGCAACAATGCGCCACCTACTGGACAACAAGATTGAGATTGAGGACGCTTTCATGTCATACCGTTGAATATTCTGGTTTAAATTGCAATTTAGAACGCACAGGATCTTCTGCAGAATTAGTGCATGTGTGTGTGTGTGTGTGTGTGTACCTTAAAACAGGCCAGCATCAGCTGCAGACAGAAGGGCAGAATGTCTTTGCTGGTGCATGGGATGAGCCTCAGATCGTTGCCTAAAAAAAAGGAAACAAACAAAGTTTACAACTACACCCAAGAACACGCTCCAGTTTCCTAACCTTGTGTCCAGCACAGACAGGTTCTCAAGAAATCCCACAATGCTCCAGTAGACGTGCAACCATCGTAGCTTTACAGCAGTCTGAGAGCTTTTCAGGCTTGTTCACACCTTTCCTCGGGGTGTTCCTTCCTCTGTTCGGCTCGTCGCTGGACTTCGGAGCTTCCTGATTCTGAGGCACCAGACCACTCACAACCTCCAACAGCTTCTCACAGGCCAGCTGAGGAACAGCACACACACACACACGACACACGCAGGATTAAAAAGCAGTGACACTAATGCTACCAACAATAACACTTAAAATTTAAAACACTAACTCTTATTCTTAACGCCCAGGACTTTACGTTACTCTAGCGTTAAACTTTTACAGAGTCGGGATATGAACCTCTTGACTGGTCCGTCGGGAGAACATACCAAACGCCCCACAAACAGTAAACAAAGGTGTGGAGTCCTTGTGAAGCACCAGTGCTACCAGCATGTGAATGCATGTTTAAGTGGGGCTTGTGTATGCGTGTAGCAATAAGACCATACAGCAGTGTGTGTGTGTGTGTGTGTGTGTGTGTGAGTGAGTGTGTGAGTGAGTGTGTGTGTGTGTGTGTCTGTGTGTGTGTGTGTGTGTGTGTGTGTCTCTCTCTCTGTCTGTCTGTCTGTCTGTCTGTCTGTCTGTCTCTCTCTCTCTCTCTCTTTCTCTCTCTCTGTGTTTATCTGTCTCTGTCTCTCTCTCTGTCTGTCTGTCTCTCTCTCGCTCTCTCTCTGTCTGTCTGTCTCTCTCTCGCTCTCTCTCTGTGTCTGTGTCCCTCTCTCTCTGTGTCTGTGTCCCTCTCTCTCTGTGTCTGTGTCCCTCTCTCTCTGTCTGTGTGTGTCTCTCTCCCTCTCTCTCTCTCGCTCTCTGTGTCTGTGTGTGTCTCTGTGTGTGTGTGTGTGTGTGTGTGTGTGTGTGTGTGTGTCTGTCTCTCTCTCTCTGTGTCTGTGTGTGTGTATGTATGTCTCTCTCTGTCTGTGTGTGTGTGTATGTCTCTCTCTGTCTGTGTGTGTGTGTGTGTGTGTGTCTGTGTGTGTCTCTCTCAAATCAAATTAAATCTCTCTCTCTCCGTATGTCTCTCCTGTTTGATGTTACAATATTAATACAGGTCCTCCCCATTTCACAATGGATCAGCTTATAATTTTTTTCCCAATCCCGTAGAGCACACGAATAAACATTCATGAGAAAACGTGCTCGGAGTTTGAGCTAACTGATGGGTTCACTTTGCTCATGCAGCTTTGCGCAAGTTTAGACGTACGCTACTCATAATTCAGGTTTACGCATTACTAAATCAAAACGGGGTGCACTGTACAAATTAGTATGTCCACAGGAGCGAGTAGCTACAAAATATTTACACCTTTTTAGCAAGTGCAAGTTGTGACGACACTGACGGTGCGCTTTGAGGATGACAGGACCGACTTTCACTGTCGGGCGAGATACACTACATCCTTTAGTTAGCTGTGATTATGTGGATATTTGTCAACGATTTTAGTTCAGGTAACATCAAAATATACCTTTAACTGATCTACAGCGGTATCTCACTTATTGTTGTTAATCCCTTCCAAGGTTCACCGAGAACCAAAAGCGATGATACAGAGCAACTATTTCCCATAAGGAATAATGTAAAAGTGAATGAATGGGTTCCAGATCCTCAGTAAATCCCCCTGTATAAGTGATTCTATACATTAATATAGTTTTGCGTTGTTGGTGGAGAAATGTTCAGATAAATCCATTATAAGTTAAATAGATCATGAACTTATGAGTTTAATATAATCTATACTGGATCATTAACACTTACATTAACATACAGTTATCCAAATTAATTTAGAATAAAACTTATTTTTATAATAAAGTTTAATTAATCAGATAATAGCATGGTAGTCTGTCACTTGCATTAAATGTTTTACTTTCCTTTAATTAAAATGATTTAGTTTTTACCTCTTTTAGTTTCCTCTATAAATTGTGTTACTAAATCTTTTTTTAAACTGTAGATCATAATTTTGCGGGAACAAATTAGAAAGAGATAGCATCACTGGTCACATGACCTACCTGCGTTACGGGTGGGCGGGGCAGCAGTGGGTGAATAGCCACCATTTGATTGGTTGTTGATTTCTCCGAAGTCGAAGACAGGTTTGGGTTTGGGGATGTACTCTTTCCGTGGACGAGACTGAGCCTCATGAATCCTACACACAAGAACACACAGAATGAGGGTACACTGCATACAATGCTTCAACCATCCACACACACTCCCACACGTGCTCCCACTCTTACACTCACCTGTCTTTCAGTTTGTCTGAGAGCTCTTCGAGGATCTGTACAGCCTGTCTGTGATACTGTAGCTGTGCCTCCACCAGTGATGAGAGCTGGCTCACTTGCTCTATCTGCACAGAGAGAAGAACAACAGGTCATTGGCTGACACACTGACACACACATTTATATCAGTGACGATAAAGAAAGCAGTTCTTAATAAAAACACTGTTCTGATCAAACTTTGTTATTCTGGAAGTACTTCAGGAAAGATGAATTAAATTCTACAGGAATCTGAACTGCAGAGTTTAATTAGTAGAATATCATGTAAAGGAACACAGAACGTCCCGTCCGGCAAGTGGCCATTAGGAAAACCTATAAACACAACAGTGCTGATAGCGCAACACCTACTACAGTAACCTTTAAAATAGAATATCTATATAAATAAAAAAGATTTACATTCTCTTAGATATCACTTTTCTTTTTTCCCCATCTGTAAGCTGATGATATAATTACCTCGTTACCATCAAAGAAAATGAGCCGTTTGGACTTTGGGAAAAGAGGTTACACGCAGATATGTACCGTTTAATTAAAGTTCATTTATTAATATTGCTTTTAAAATTTTATTTTATATCTGCATATGCAGAAATGCTGGAGTTGGATATTCTTCTTGCAGGGTTCGACTCAGATTAAATTTTAAGTCAATTTATTTACAGTCATCTTTAAAGAGTTTAACCTAAGGAAGCACTGAAGCTGGAATTTGAATTTAGAGTTTGTAGGTTTGTTATTTTAAATAAGATTTGACACAATCTTTCCTGTCGTTAAGCAGCAATGAACTGTGCAAATTAAAAAACAAAATAAAAAAAAGTAAATAAAAAGACTTTTTGCTTTGTCTATGGAAAACACGACCAGTAAACATCAGTCAAGTCATGCAACCCCTAATACCTACACACATACACATACACACACACACACATACACATACACATACACATACACATACACATACACATACACATACACACACACACCCACACCCACACACAATTAAAAGTAACATATATAAATACAGAAGTCTTGCTTTTCTCATGAGCTATTTACCAGTCATAATAACTCATAACCACCACAGTTAATCATAAGAAAGCACAAAGAAAACACATACACACACTCTCATACACACACACACACACACTGTGACTTTCAGAAAGGCGGGTTAAAACAAACAGCAAAAAAAATATTTTAATCTTAGAAAAAAATCGCCTGTATCAGCTCGTGCAGCAGCAATTCTTATTAATACCGAAAGGTGGATTTTACAGTCCACCAGGTGGCGATGTGTTTAATTAGAATAAAAACAAAAAACATCTTACAGTGTGAATAAAATGCGTGGCTGCTTTGGAAAAGAAGCTGTGTTGTGACTAAACCACTAAAAGGAAACCACGAAGGTTTGGAGACAGATAACATTTAAAAAAAGAAACAAGCTACATAAACAATCAGCCTCTTAATACAACAAATGCTTTGTTCACACTGCAGGTGAACCTGACCTGACCTGAATGAGAGGGGGAAGGGGGGAGGGGGTCTAAGTGTGGTACTGAAACTATGTACATCTGACACGTAGCCTCAGGTCTGAACAGCTGGATCAGTCATCATGTGACTTTTACATCATCAGCTCCAGCTGTTGTGGTCTGGAAATTCGTGAGGGTATAAACAGCTATGAAGGACTTCAGAACAATCAAACAAATGGAGGACTTGGTTCCATGTTAAAATGGTTTACCCAGTTTAGGTAAGCAAATGACATATATAGCTGTGGCACTTGGATGTTTCTGATCTTTTCTTGTGGCCAGAATTTTGGTGCATAATAGAAATGAATTGATATATCTTTGGAGCCCAGATATTTCTCCAATTTTGACCATTTTGGTGACACAGCTGTAAAACGAGGACCATTTTCAGTGGATGTAATTGTGGTGCTCTATACAGAAATAATACAGCTGTGGAGCATTGGCATTCCCTTCTGACCATTTTTGGTATCCAGAATTTCAGTACATCTCTATACTCAAACGATATCGCTCTGAAGCAGGGAAGGTTCAACCTTTAAAAAAAAAAAAAAAAAAAAAAAGTTCTGGTGCAACAATTACAGTTCAGCTGTATAGTCAAGCGTTTGATCTGTGTGTTTTCTCTGATTAATAATTAAAGGTAAGAATGAGTGTAATCATAGCAATCACAGTCGATTTCGGTTAATGGGACCACATCGGGACACGGCCATTTTGGTCCTAAGAACCGGCTGGTCTGGATTAAACGAACATGCACTATATTACAAGACAGAACGTGCTATATAACATATTAAATGTTTTTTTAAGCTTTATTGTGTGATTTACACGTATAAAAAATGTACAACCAAGAACTACTGTTATTTCCAAACTTTGTTCATTGAAAAATAAATTTGCAAAAAAGTTTTTCAAAGCGATCTACAACACAATGTATAGATACTCAGCATGCGACACATAATACTGTAAAAAAAAACAAGTTCTTACTCAATTCCAGTCAACGTTTGAAGAACTAATCCAGTGTGATCTGATCTGCTTTAGCAGTGGCTAAGTGACTTTTGGCTTCTTTTTTGTAGTAAATGGAAATGTTATGCAAAAACCTGTAGGTGGCAGTAGAGGTTTGGGGAGAAACTCAGGAAAAACGAAGAGATATTACATACTGTACATGTTCTATGGTCCAAATAAGCGTAACATTACACGTATATAGGGGTGGGCAATATGACAATATCTTATCGTATCGGGATTCAGTTTGTTATTGTGATAGACAATATGTTTTACTGA
>JAUZST010004100.1:0-10259 GCA_034779995.1 Parotocinclus haroldoi
CTCTCGCTATCTTTAAGAAACTCCTGAAGACAGAGCTCTTCAAAGAGCACCTACTCTCCTAACACCTCTAACAAACTGACTACTTCTAACCTCATCTCCTTCTTTCACTTCTCTACTTCTTTTTGACCTCCTTAAGGCCCTATCTAAGATGTTTTACCTTTAAGTTATTATTATTTTTGTACTTAACTATTGTAAGTCGCTTTGGACAAAAGCGTCTGCCAAATGTAATGTAATAAAAGGTCAATGATGAACACAGGCTGTACAGGTGGAACAATAAGGTAAATGTCTATAATGAACTGAACAGTAAGAAGAAGTAAGTAGTCACTTAGTAGAGCACTGCTTGCTCTGATCCACTTAAACCACAGCTACACACTAGGAGGTTTTAGTGTTTACCACCTACTACTATTCAAGTCTACTAACAGTCTAATTTGGGAGACAGAAAAGATATATATATATATATAATTCACAAAAATTAGGGGATAACTCAAAAGAAATATCCCTAATTAAATATCCCCTAATTTTTGTGAGCAGTGTACATGTGATACAGTTGAACAGGACTAGGAAAGAGCAAGTACCACACTGGCTCCATGCACAATAGTACTTTTAAGACAACTTACCAAGCTCTGAATTGTGGGTATGCACTGGCCAATTGAACAAACAGCTCATGACGAAGCTTCAAAGGTGTTTCTCGAAATATTGAAGGTGGCTTGTCATATAGAGTTGTTGCCCTTGGGGAAGAATCAAGTCCGGTAATTACGGCTAGATATAGATATATATATATATATGCAGATGCACAAGGCCACATGACTACAATGTAATATAAATTGTAAAAACAGACAGATTTTTTGTAAAAAAAATCATTTACAATTCTGAAAAAAAGGTGTTTTGGATCGCCTGTAATTTATTTGAGCAATCACACATTTAAATCTGTTTAGTGTAGCTCAGGTGAATTTACATTTGTATAAGAATGATTCCTAAAAAAATGACCGACTGTAAATGAGGGCTAAAGTATATTTAATAGGAAATGAATTCTATCTGAAAGGATCTAAGTGCAGTACTTACTTAATATTCCAGTTCTTTATAAGGTCATGTCTCATTGCCTCGGTGACACACAGGTTGTAATCGGAAAAACTGCCAAAATATCTTTCATACCTGCCAAAAGAGTATTTGGATTTGTATATTTTCATCTTACTTGATGAGTTTCATGTTTTAAATATTATTTGATTTGCTGCCACTGTCCATATATCATAGAGGTGGCTATTCTTACCATTTTGCTACTTTCACAATCGGATGTTTTTCCCCATGAGTTAGAGCCATGATGGAGTAACCATAATTGTGCCAGTCAATCACAAACTGAGCTCCTGTCATTCGACTCACCCACCATGTTACTGCAATACCTGGCAGCCCAGGAGGATTCTAAGGGTGAACATATGTATTTTTAAACATGCATAATCTTTTATGACCTCAAGCTACTAAACATAATTTAAATGATACCTGTAGAAGAATATAAGCCTGATCCTCTAGCTTCATTAACACATACAGAAGCTGCACAGACTGTGAAATCACTTTGGTGACATATCTAATGATTTTAGGTCCCACTGAAAGCAAAAAGCAGATTGTTCTTTACTATTCAGTCAACATTCATGTGTTGGTCATGTGATGGTACATCGTACATTACCTTCAAGCCCCTTGCGTTCAGAAATAGGAACAATGTCTATTCTGTCATCCTCTAAAATGTCTTGATGGGGCTTGGTACCTAGAAATGCAAAAACACTGTCAGGAGGTTTACAGCAAATTCACATCATAAAATAACATGCAGATGTTCTCAGTTTCTCACTCGCACTCTCTCTGTTAAATTGTAACACCACCCCCCCCCCCCCCTTTTTTTTTTTTACTTCTTTTGGGCTTGTTTCCATAGACCTGTTTGGTTTGCTCATGGGATCTGGCAACCCAGATATATTTTTTGTCACATGCTTGCTTGTTGGCTTATGTTTGGACTACAGCCTATTCTAACTCTGAGACGTTTTTTGTCATGTGTATGATATTTATTTTTGTTTATTGTAACAAGACATACAGTGTTCCCTCGTTTATGGCGGGGGTTACGTTCCAGGACCTCCTGCGATAAACGAAAATCCGTGAAGCAGGGACGCCATATTTATTTAAGTATTTATACACTATTTTGAGTCGTATTGTAGTGTTTTTAACTGTTGAATAATCAAGCAACATGCTAAAGTAATCAAACTTTCTCTGTACTTAACACATCATACATCACTCTCGTATCACACATGCTCCGTCCGTACCAAGCTTCCAGCACGTCATATCCTACACACTGAGTAGAGACAACATCCATTTACTCAAAATCATTATTTTTTTCTGATTTATAACATATCTTTATTGTTAGAATTCATATTTTTAATACATTCTTATAAATGTTGTGATTTAAAAAAAAAAAACCCCGAGAAACAGCGAAAATCCGCGATATACTTTTTCCATTAATATATTTTGAAAACCCGCGATGCACCGAGGCCGCGAAAGGTGAACCAGTGGCGAGGGACCACTGTAAATGGTTTGTGCCTGTCCTAATGTAAATAGTGCTCGTTTTTTGTCCCTCACTACATGTATATTTTCTCTAACATATAACTCCTGCATATAAACTGGTTCACATTCACGCCGCGTCATCCGTCTGATGATCTATGTTGTTTGTAAGGCCTGTTTCACTCAACGTAATGCAGCCAATATACCGAATATATCAGTATATTAAAGACACTTGGATTACATAGTGCAC
This sequence comes from Parotocinclus haroldoi, assembly GCA_034779995.1. Lineage (NCBI taxonomy): Eukaryota > Metazoa > Chordata > Actinopteri > Siluriformes > Loricariidae > Parotocinclus > Parotocinclus haroldoi. The sequence goes on from JAUZST010004100.1 coordinate 2,786, forward strand.
GAACTGACATGCCAAGGAGGTGTCATCTAGTGTCATCTTTGCGGTATACAATCGTATCACAACGCAATGTGAGCAATACGTTTTTTATAATAAAAGATGGTAATGAAAAAAGGTTGAGATAAAAAGCTACCCTCTGTAGTGAGATTCACTGGGGAAGATTGTAAATGATCTGCATTGATACAACATTGAGTCAACATTCATCAGATGCTGAATCCAAAGTCTGGACCTTCCACAGCCTGCAGACTTAAGTGCAGCGGCCTCACAGAATATACATTTATGACCCAAATCCTCTATGCACAGATACATATTTGATCAGTTTCTATATGATTTTGATGAAAGTGGCTTAGTTTATCTCAACCCATAGCCAGAGTTAGGTTAGAGTTGCAGCAGGACACGAGTACCAGATTATATTGTAAGCTTTGCTGATTTTGTCAGCAAAAATATCACCAAGTCTTTTCTCTGCACTCCTAATGAGTAGACTTTTATTTAGACCTTCTGACTTGATGGCTCTGATCAGCAGGTGATGCGCTGACCGATCAGGTTATCAAAGCTCATATTTGTAGTGTGGTTACTCAGTAGAAAATGTGACATTTGCATTATAAAACAGTTCAGCCTTCAGTAAGATATCATTCACATGTTTTAGCTGACCATGAAAAAAAGTCAAAATAGTTCAACTGCATTTTCCATGTACTTGCATGTTCTATGTAACAGTAAAAACAAACATCTTCATTTAAAAGTAAGAACTATTAATGCAGGAGAAGCCAAATTAATATTATATTTAAATACATATGTGACATCACAGTATTCCATAGAGTACTCCAAGCATCTTGGGGTTTGTACAGTTGCTGTTGCTTTTAATTTTGGACTGTGTTTAGATCACACTGCTAGCCTTTACTTTGTTCATTAACATGTTCCTTGTTAGCAGTAAAATCAGCAGCAATTTTAAAAAGTAAAGAAAAAGAAAAGGATTATACAAATATTTGGCGACTGCACCTCAAACCAATGTCCCTGCTAACCACTGCACCCTGGTGCTGCCCAACATGTCTGAATGTAAATTAAGTGTTCGTTTTTAACTAAACCTGTGTGAACGGTCACATGTATGACTAGCATATGCTGTAATATGCAGATCACTTGTGTGGTATTTATGGTGGTCAAACAGATCAAACAGAGACCAACAAGCTTTTTGGCACAGGTTCGCTGGCATGAAGTCCTGCTTTAAGAAAGACGACTAGCAAGGGGTCTTTAAAAAATGTTTTTGCCCTCACAGGTTTTTTTTTTTTTTTTTGCACACACATGCATCAGGCTATTGATGTTTACATTTACGTCATTTAGCAGACACCCTTATCCAGAGCCACTTACACTTCAGTCTTACAATCCAAGCGACTGGGGGTTAAGGGTCTTGCTCAGGGACCCAACTGTGGCAGCTTGGCAGTGGAGGGATTTGAACCCTAAACCTTGTGGTCCATACTCCAGTACCTTAACCACTAGGCTACCACTATTGTTCTAAAGGGACAAAAAAAAGAACAAAATCGGCACTTGAAATGAAACTAGGACCTTTTTTTCCCTGAAATTTCAGATAGGTTACTGTGTCGTCATAACATTCTGGTATTGCAACAAGCGCGTGGATTCGATTAAAAATCAAAACAAAACAAGCGTAATACCACAAGACTGCTCCACTTAAAGGGCATTGAACCGCATCGCCACTAAGAGTGGGGTAAGCTGCATAAACAGAGCATTTTTAGAACATATGTACGGTTGCTTTTGTCCCAAAAGTAACTCCGATGTTTTCAAAGGGAGATGATGGGGGAACAACCATGTATGCGAATGATGACATGTCCCCCAGCCTACAACACTGTGCCTGCAGATGGTAAACCGTACGTAGCGAAATGCAGTTATTTACCGAGGAAGCCGACTAAGGTGACATTGTAGCCGTGTCTGCTGAGAGACAGCGCGTGATACTGCATGCGTGGACTGCGGCCCAGGTCCCCCAGCACGAGCACACATACGTTCAGGTAAGCGAATGGATCGCGTGCTTTGAGACCGCGCGCCAGTATAAAGATAAACAGAGCAACACCGACTGGCAGCAGTGCCCACTGCAAACTCAGTCCTGCTATCAGTCCCACCAGCACCAAACACACCGTCACCAAAAGCACCGCGACATTAGCATCCGCCATCGCTATCTTCCTGTACCTGACGTCAGAAACAAATTTAAAGAGGCCGCCCTCTCTTAACGCAGCAGAGCCTTAAAGACTTCATGTTCTAGAGACCGGGGCACCACACGTCGGTCAAGTCAAACGTTATTTCTGTAGCGCTTCTTATAATTAAGCATTGTCTCAAAGCAGCTTTACAATCTTCTATTATCTTGAAAGGCCAATCCCAAACTGAGCAAGCCTAGGGCGACAGTGGAAAGGAAAAACTCCCTGAAAGTGATAGGAAGAAACCTAGGGAGGACCAAGACTCAAAAAGGGGCCCGTCCTCCATAGGTGGAATAAATATTAATTAAGTAAATACTTAAACGTATATTAAAGCAATAGTAAAATTAATAAAACAATACATTTTAAATCAATATTAATATTTAAGTTAGTAATACAAGAAGTAACAAAATAGCTTTTAAAACAAAATCGATTTTAAAATCAGTCCTCAGTTTGAGATCCTTGGAGGCCTTTCTATCGTCTCTTAGTGACTAAGTGATGGAGTTACTGCACTCTGGTGGGACTGGTTATTGACCAGTAGGGTGTTGCTGAGGTGGAGGAACAACCAAGTGTGTGATGCTGGAACTGGAACTAGATGCTGGAACATCTTTTCAGAGAGAAAAGAGAAAATGTAGTTACTTATGGGTTAGGAGTACAGAGTCTATTGATACCATGTGCAGCATGAAACTCCAGCAGCACTAACTATAGCAGCATAGCTAAAGGGAGAGAACAACCTGAGCCATGTGTCATAGTCTAAATCTAACTAAAAGCCTGAGTAAATAAGAATGTTTTTAGCCTAGACTTAAACATTTGGAGAGTGTCTGAATTTCTAACTAAAGTAGGAAGTTTATTTCATTGCTGGGGGGCAGGGTATGAGAAAGATTTCCCCCCTACTGTGACTTCTTTAGTTCTAGGTACTAAAAGAAGTCCTTCACCTAGCATGGACATGACGTTTCACAGTGTTAATGCTTCCAACCTTAGAAGGTGCATGAACTGCACATTTGTGATCTCCCCAAAGTGGCTCAGTAATATTGCACCTTCATTTTTTTTGCTGTAACCAATAACAGGACGACTTGGCTTTGTGTTTTGGATCACTGTCATGTTGATCACATGCATCTAAATGCGTCCCACGTGCAACTTCTGGGCTGATGAGCGCAAATGTTCCTCCAGTATTTTCTGATAAAATGCTGCATTCATATTGACATCAATTTTGACCACTTCCCTGTGCCTGTGCTCACACGTTCCCAAAATATCACAGACCCACCTCAGTGTTTCACAGTAGGGATCGTGGTCTTTTCATCAAAGGTCTTGTTTTACTCCTCTCCAAATGTAGCGTTTATGGTTGTGGCCAAAAAGTTCCAGAAATGTTGAGGTATGTATGCTTTCAGGGTATGTAAACTTTTGATCAGGGTGATCTGGGTAGCTTCTGTTGTCATTATAATTTCAAAAAGGGAAAACACAATTGTTCAATAAATAAATGGCTTCATTCAACCGCTAACCACGAATAACAGGACAGGTTTTTGTATTATAATTCATATTCCCTGAAAAACAGCCAAACAAATTACAAATTCTGTCAGGGTATGTAAACTTATGGGCACAACTGTATACCAAGCTTGTATATCAAACAACTACTTCTAACTTATTTTTGAAGATTCATACATTATGTAGTGAATGTGAATATTTATCTAGATCAACGTCTGGTGAAAAAAAGCAAATAATTTGAGCGTTGATTAGCTAGAGGGCAGCAGACTCACACAAACTTGTCTGTAATACAATGCTCATAATCCAAGGCTTCAAATTCAAAAAATCCAATTCAGGGTCACTGGTGGACCTGTCTGGCATCGCAGGACCATTTATACAGCACCTTTCAGTTTGATTTAAAAGTGATTTACGTGCTAATAAATCACGTTTTAATGAAAGTAGTTCTAATAATGAAAAATCGCAAAATGAGTAAATAATCCTCAATTACTTAAGTAAAAAGTAAAAGGTAAAAATGACTCAAATTGAACCGAATTGAAATACCTCTAATAGAGGTAATGTATATTTAGATCTAAAGGTGATTAATGAGTGTTGTATTGTTGTGTGTTTTTCTCAACACAGTGTGTTGCAGTTTACTGAACACCTAGCTTAATAATAACAATAAAATAATAGGATAATATTAATAATTTGTATATTTCTAAGTAATGAAATACATTAGAATGTCATCATAACGCTAAAAATGTTCTTGTTCTCTTTATCTTATTATAGCTAATAAATAAACAGTTACCAGATAAAACCTCAATTCCAATGAAGTTGGGACGTTAATAAAAACAGAATACGATGATTTCCAAATTCTGTTCAACCCATATTCAGTTGAATACACTAAAAAATACAAGATATTTATATATTTATATATGATGCCTGCAACACGTTCCAAAAGAATTGGGACAGGGGCATGTTTACCATTGTGTTACATTGTTGAAGCTTTGTAGGTGAAATTCTTTCCTATTTTTACTTGATGTAAAACTTAGCCGTTAAACAGTCTGGGGTCTACGTTGTCTAATTTTGCACTTCATAATGCACCACACATTTTCATTGGGAAACAGGTCTGGACTGCAGGCAGCCCAGTCTAGTACCAGCACTCTTTTATTATGGAGCCATGCTGTTGTGGTTTTTGGCAGAATGTGGTTTGGTATTGTCTTGCTGAGATAAACAGGGACGTCCCTGAAAAAGATGTTGCATGGATGGCAGCATATGTTGCTCCAAAACCTGTATCTTTTAGCATTAATGGTGCCTTCATAAATGTGCAAGTTACCTGTACCATCATTCATTCATCGTCATTTTTGTCCTTGGCCCAGAGGACACGACATCTATGATGTCCAAAGACAGTTTTAAATGTGGACTTGTCACACCACAGGACACTTTTCCACAGCTGAGCCTTTCGGGGATGTTCCCTTTATACCCAATCATGACACTCACCTGTTTCCAATTAACCTGTTCACCTGTGGAATGTTCCAAACAGTTACGTTTGAGCATTCCTCAACTTTCCCAGTGTTTTGTTGCCCCTTTGCCAACTATTTTGGAACATGTTGCAGGCAACAAATTCAAAATAATGTAATATTTGCAAAACAGGCTGGAGATCTACAATATTGCTGACTATGTTGCACCAGGCGACTTTTCTAATGAGATGAGTTAGTAAATATGAAGTTAAGCTTGTTCTTAATACCCTCACTGAGCAAAAACTTGTCACCCTAGATCAGCACACCTACAGAATAACTTTCTTAAATTAAGTTTAGATGATGATTTTTAGTAGAGGTTATAACCAGCTATCCCATAATCTCTAAAACCGATAAAACCTAGATGGAGCTAGGCACATGGCATCACAGACATAGGATCTGATCAGATCAGTGCCTATTACTGGGAGTGGCTTCTTCAGTAACTGAGCTGCATAAAGTTATCTTTCCTGTCATAAATGACAGAAGCATCCATTTTCTTCGGTTGCCTCATCTAGGAACACCACAGTGCTTTTCTCTGAGTATCTATGCCAACAGGCAACTAACACTGATTTCCTGTATGAATGATTACCCTGGTGCAACCAGGAAGTTAGGTTTTGTGGTTCAGTTTGCAATTTGAGGCCAAGCATAGCTTTTTCAAAAACCCAAAGCATTTGACTTTCAAAACTCTAAAATAATGACCTACAGGCATCAGATGTTGCTATGTTACAAGTCATCCACAGTGCTAAATATACAAGAGAGCATAAAGCAAAAACTGCGGAGGAGATTTTTGCTGGATAATCCAGACATGGTAAGATACAGAAAATTCATGCCAGAAAAAATGTTTTTTTGTCATTAATATCGTCAAGACTTTGCCATTCTTTATCCAACATGTGCTGAAAGTCTTGCAAATAGTGGATGGCTGACCTCAGAGAGAACAGTTTACGTTTTCCCAGCCAGGAGAAGCAGACCCTGGATAGTCCTATCAAGGTGGATTCTGTATGTGAAGGCAGTCTTCAAAGAGATTCTCCTGCTAAATTATAATACATCCTCTGTATTTTGCTCCAGTTAACTTTATTTTCCAACTGGTATGGCCATAGAGAAAAGACGCACAGTCAACCAGTGAGAATCAGTTAAGTGTTTAAGACATATGTTTATTTTCAGGACCTGAATCCTATTCATCCTCATCCATGACCACAATATGTCATGATTGCTAACAGGATGTTCTGCTTACCAGATGCACAAAGTAACATGGCATTGAGACTACATTTGCTGTTCCTCTCAGCACTAATCTATCAGACTTGATTAGAAGCTGTTTTGCCCTTGCTATGAGAAGAGAAGGAATTGTTTCAACTATATAAAATATATAGAACCCCAAATTAGAAAGCAGTTGGGACATTATGGAAAATACAGAAAAGAAACACATTTTTTCTTACTTTTACTGAGATATTTCATGGTTTTTCTAATCAACGTCATTTCATACAATCGCCTGATGACATCACCTGTGTGAAATCATAGAAATGCAGGAATGGCTGTTTATTAACAAATGAAATGAAGTTGCCCAGGCAAAACATGAAATATGTCTTATGAAATATGTTTTATTTTATATGCATTTCCCATGCTGTCCCAATTTTCTGATTTGGGGTTGTGAAATTTGTGAGATTTGCAGTGTGTGATTTGTCACATTATTGTGTTTCTTGACTTATAAGTACTATTGATGGTGATGGTGTGGTGGTGCTTTGTTGGTGACACTGTTGTCGATTTATTCTATATCCATACACTTAACCAGCATGACTACCACAGAATTCTACAGCAACATCCTTTTTCAACCGGTTTGTGCTTAGTGGGACCATCATTTGTTTTTCATCAGGCAATGACCTCAGACACACTTCCAAGCTATGTAAGGACCAAGAAAGAGGGTGATGGAGTTTCTTGACTAAGTACTATTGCTGCATTTATTTGACAGAAAAGTCACCAGGTTTTACCCATTTGTTTTAGCTTTGGGACCTGATCAGCAATGCTTTCAGTGTTTTGTTAGAATTGAGGGACGAGTTATGGATCAGAGTACACTCGTTGAGTATTCTGTCTGTTTCAGGACGGTCTTTGTATTTGATATCCTGAGCAGTGTGGGAATTCCCATATAGTCTTATGTATGGGATTCCAGGTCAGGGTCCTCCTGTTGTTAGACTACTGAAAGACTCAATCAGTTCTGTGTCTCTCAGCCAATCGCGGGCTTCTTTAATAAACACAGCCCACCCCTAAACAGATGATTGGCTGACGGTACCATCAATCAGTCTTGGGTCCACTCCA
>JAUZST010004101.1:0-16576 GCA_034779995.1 Parotocinclus haroldoi
TAAAATATATAAAAAAGGTTAGCCACTAAAGAGTTAACCTATGAGCTATTTAAAAGACTTAATGAGTTGAATTATCATATCATATTATATCATATATCATTTCATATAAGTACTTCGTTATTAACATTGAAACTGGCAACAGAATACCCAACAAGGAATATACAGTACTGTGCAAGTCTTAGGAATTCTATATTTTTGTTTTATATTCTCTATATTTTTTATTTAAGTTTTAATGTTCACTGCAATTGTAGTTCTGGGACTGTAGCCCGAGCCACAGGACAGATCAGGTACTGTTTGGGTGATGGATCATTTTCATTACTGCAGTGACTCATAGTTAACTAACACAGACTTTATAGTTACAAGGTGGAGAAATATCATGAGTTATTTAGATATTATGCAGGATACAGCAAACATTTTAAATGTATATTCTAATTTTCACAGCAGTACAAGGTCAATTTCTTGGCTTATATTAAGATCCAGTGTGAACCAAGTACAACCAAAAATCAGAGATGGGACAGTATGGAAATTCCTTTCCCAAAGGAAAGGCTGAGTATTTGATATCCTCTGTGCCAAAATGTTTTTTTATTTGTGGTGAAAAGGAATACCAGTTACCACATTACAATGTGGTCAATGTTTTACTGTTCAAACTTTTTAAAAATGTGATACAGGAATGAATGTTTATTAATCAATAAATTACAGTTGACCAGACTAAACCTGAAATATCTTAAGTTCATACTGTCTGCAATGAAATCTAAGTCAAAGTAAGTGTAAACACTGTCTGTTTTTTATATGGATTTTCTTTTTTTCTTTCTTTTGGGGTTGCATGTAATTTAAAGAAAACTTTAATCATTTTCATTTTTCTTGACAACGATGAATTACAATCTTCATCGTGCTTCTTTAATTTTCCACTGGTGCTACGAGGATAATGATGAAAAACAGTATAACCTCCAGTCTAGCAACATGCATGTTCATATAATATGCAAGTCGTAGTTCATAATACAGTAAATAAACCTAGCCAACAGGGAAAACTTTTTAAACTATTTGATACAGGTTACATTTTGCACTACTTAATGTATAAGGTTTGGTGGTGAATAAATGTCCTGAAGTGAAAGTAATTTGGGATCAGAACAGCTTCAATACTGGGATGATGGTGGGTTTCCTCACAGAGAGAGAAGAGGAGAGGAGAGAAGAGAAGAGAAGAGATGAGTTGCTTATCTTTCTTTAGTAATGAGAGGTGGATCCAAACAACTCACCCTTGAGTCTATTTGCTACCAAATTCATATGAATTAACCAATGGCATCCTATATTTTCAGGCATTGACTCTTAATAGCATATAGTGTGTATTCAGAGGGGGCTATGGAAGCTTGAGCCCTGACTTTCCTCTTGTGTTGGGCATCTTGCAGACCCAACTGATCATGACTGAGGGACAGGAGGCTGGAAAGAGGGATCATCCCCCACCCTGCAGCAATGACCATCCCTGTGTTACTGTGCTCAGTTGAGGGCATATGCTCTTTTATGATTTCTGTGTTTCCTTCAGCAACAAGCACATGATTAAATATGACACATCATAATGTCTTAGCACCAAAATCAACATTTACAAAATAATCCATCACATATTGGGTGGTCTTGTCAGAAGATATATTATTGACTGATTAATATCTCCATTTTCAAATAAACAGTTAAGGCATATTCTGAAATGTAACTGACAGGTTGTCTAGAGTTCACATTCCATACATCTGACCTTCTTACTTAAATTAGATCAAAGAAGAATGTGTTCTGAAAGGTTCAAATCCAGCTTCAATAACGGATTCCTTTCTATTTCTGTCTCTCCCTTTCGTTAGTCTTTCACGTGTGCAGGGGAAATCAGTGTGACAATGCTTTCTTTCACAGCACATATGGAAACATGCATATGTAAAAGGGTGAGTAACCATGCAGTGAAGAACACCAACACAGTGCAGATGATATTTACATAAGCATACGTTCGCTCGGAGCCCATTAGAGATATGTGTTAGGAAGACAAAACATTGAAAAAAAACAGCTTTCAAGTGTGTAAGATGAACGTTACCGGCATATGTGCTTTTATTTATTTTCTCATCTTTTCCTTCCTGTACTGTCACCCCAGGGCCATTTGTGTGCGTGTCTCTTTGTGTGTGTGCGCGGAACTTAAGTGTAGTGTCTTTCCTGTCTTTGACTCTATTATGTCATATTCAAGAATAGTATTTAGTAATAAGTAGTCAAATAAGGGATTTACTTCAGTTCACTATTTAACATTGAAACAGAATACTATTGCTGCATAATTACATCAGCTGAGTGTAACTTCATTCAATCACTTTCAGTAGCCACTTCATACTAATCAATATATACTGGACAGAAAGCACAGTAATGGTCTGGACATTGTGCCAGTTCATAGCAGTACATCATACAATCGCAATACAGCATACAAAAGCAAAGAGCATCACCGTGAAACAGCTTAAACCGTGAATCAGATGGACTACAGAAGCAAAGGCTTAGCTGAGAGGGGTCTGGTGAGTCTTGATTTCTACTGGAACATTCAGATGTTAGGGTCAGAATTTGGCATAAACAACATGAAAGCATAAATAGTCTGGCATCTACAGATCAGGATTGGTGGTGGTGGTATAATGGTGTGGGCAATATTTAGATGGGTACACTTTGGGCCCCTTGCTATCAACTGAGCATTGTTTAATAGCCACAACCTACCTGAGTATTGTTGTTGACAATGTGCATTCTTTTCTGATCACAGTGTTTCACTGAGGAATGTTTCCAGCACCTTGCTGAGTCTATGTCATGAAGCAATTCTGAAGCCAAAGTGTGGTCCCACCTTGCACTAGCAACTTGCATATAATAAAGTGGCATGTATGTAATATAGGAATTATTCTCCTAAACCAGGCATGTGGTTACAGGTGGAGCTTAGAGATAATTGTAAATTGATTACATTAATGATGCATTATTAAAAAAAAGCGGGTCTGTTACAGCCAAGTCATGTGTATGCAAATATCTATGAATCTATTTAGTATTTACTACTAAATGGAATAGAATATATTGCAAATTATGTATATGTCACACTTGCACACTTGAAATATTTCAGCTTACCATGAATTATTGTTTCATCATTTGAAAAACAGACTAGATCATATCCATGGTCAATGTAATTACCTGGATTAAAATGATTTTATTGCAATCACACAATCTCTCTCAGTCATTAAAATAGGAAACTGTGTAACTGGCTGTAAAAATGTGTGCAAATATGTGAGTGGGCAGTGTGGATGAATAAGGTTTGCATATATAGCACCTTCTGCAGTGATACATTCCAAGTTACAGAGTTTTAGACAAATGGTCAAGTATATTTAGCATATAGACCGATCATCTCTCACTGTGTTTGACTGTCTGTGCCATCATTTGTCAGAAAACTGGCTATGTATGTTGTTTATTTTTCTTAGGTGTCTGTCTGGAGTCTGGAAGCAGTCAGATGCCCCAAAGCCACACGGTCTGTGAACATATACATACACACGTAAAATTTCACAGGAGGTGCTTCACGTCAGTCACATTTCATACTGTTTTCTATTTCACAGTTCTATTTTAAAATGTTCAAGTACTTCACATCAATTACAGCCGCATTTTCACGGTTGGTTTTTAGTGCTACTTTGCAATGTCAAATCTAACTATAGCATTCTAATAGGAATAAGCAATGCCAAAACAGAAACCTGGCACCGACAGCAGAAAGTAGCCAGACTAGTCAATCATTTGCACCATAGTGATTATTTCCACTTATGGACAGTGGTGTTTTTATGTGTATTCAGTTTGACGTGAGACACTCTTGCTGTATACTGTCGCTTTTTTGAGAGGAGAAGTTGAATTTGTAGCTAGGGTTCTTTCTGTGTGGAGTCTGCTTGTCCTCCCAGTGTCAGCATGGGTTTACTCCGGGTACTCCGGTTTCCTCCCACAGTCCAAAGACATGCGTGTTAATTGGTGTCTCTAAATTGTCATTGACTTGTGTCTGCAAACACCCCAGCCATGTAACTGGAAACAGCTGCACGCCGGTCCCAAGCCCGGATAAATAGGGAGAAGTGGAGAAAACAATGACAAACTACCGGTACTCCACTATCCTGCCGAAATACTTCATGGATCACATCGATGAAAGACAGAAATGTGTGGAGATCGATGGTCCATCAATTGACCGAGAGTCAGCTGCGACTGTACAGTTAATCCAATCCTAAGATGGTGCTATTACATTTTTGGCTTTGTAGGTGAGTATCGGGGTTTTGAATCTGATGTGGGCAGCTATGGGGAGCCAGTGAAGTGAGGTTATGTGGGAAAACTTGGGTAGATTGAAAACCAGTCGAGCTTCTGCATTCTAAATGAGTTGCAGAGGACTGATTGTACGCATTGGGAGACTAGGCAGAAAAGCATTTGCAGTAATCTAGTTTAGATATAACAAGAGAATAGCGCCTAGGCGGCTTCCCTGAAAAGGAAGAGACGAATTCTCCTGATGTTGTAGAGGAGGTCCCTACTGAACATAACTGGGCCAGTTTGGCAACATGAGCAGAAAAACTTAGCTGGTTAACAAAGATAACTTTACGTCCAGTACCTTTATGACTGAGTCACTGCTTTGTAAGATTCTGTATAATGCTTCAGAATGCTTTATAAAGTTAAATATACAGTATTATTAGTACAGCACTCATAGAAAGAGTTACCCAGCTGAGCCCTGAAGCTTTGCTCGTTTGAATCAAGTCTTATCACACCGGTGGGATTCAGGGAAACAGGAGCTGCCTGTGGGTTTGGAAAGACCTGCCTGAACAGCTCACTTCAGCTTATTTTCATCTTCCTGTTTACAGAAAACATGCCAGAAACACACAGACTGAGTGGAAGTCAGCCTCGGAGGGAATGTCTAATGCAGCCTAGGCCGGGAAATACTCCAACAGAGCTTCATCTTCCTCACAAAACGTTCCAACTGTGCTTCCACACAGCACAAATTTGATCTGATGCATTCCATAATTAACAGCCCCAGTGCAGACGAGCATGTCTCTACATTGCACAAATGGATTAAAGGATCTCGGGATAATAAGGTATTTCTAAATGGGCTTGGTTATCATAATGCTGCTTTATTTGGCCATGTGCATTTGATCTATTTATGGTATTTAACAGACACCCTTAGCAAAAAGCACAATAGCCCACCAGTGGCAGCTTGACAGTAGTGAGACTTGAACCCTTCTGTTCAGGACCCCTCTAAGTAGCATAGTTTATATATTCAATGTGTTAGAGACACTTGTTGTCCCTGGAACAACCATAAAATGTGCATGTCATTCATTTATTTGCTTAAAGCATGATCGTTTACTTCCGTAGTACATTTTTCACTAAGCCTCATAAAAACGTCAGAAGTCCCTTTGCCAATACAAGAGGCTTTTGGTTTTATTGTGGTTAAATTGGCTACACTTTATTTGGTATAAGAAACTTTGACTTACACTCAATTTTAAGCACGTTCAGCAAAACATCAACATATTTGTTCTGGTTTGGCACACACACGGTCAACAGAGGACAAGGAAACAGAAACTCATAGCTAAACAGAGAGGATACGCAAAGGCAAATGATGAGAGACGCTTAACTAATGGAGACACACAAGGCTAAAGTAAAGTAATAAACTCTCTGAATTCACAAGAAAACAAATTAAAAAATCCAATTGACTAATAAAAATCACAGGAACACATATAGCTAATGCTAATGCTAGAAACACATAGCTAATAAGCAAGAAACACAGCTAAAGCTACCACACATAGAAAATGCACACAAGTGATTTAGGAAAGTGGGATAAATATAAAATGGAAAGAAACAAGGTTGAGGTAATGTTAAAAAATGAGTTCCCAAGAAATTCAATGCCCTAAGCACTAAACTAAATTATTGCTAAAGCTAGAAACACAAAGCCAAGGTTACGACTAACAGACATAAAGATTTACACAGAAGGAAAGTGCTATAACCAACAGAACCAAAGTTCATAACCAACCCGAGTGTTCTAAATAAAGATCAAGGAGCAGGAATACAGTGTGAGGTAGCAGCAAGCCCAGACAAGGGGCAAAAGGAAAAGTGGTAAATAACTAAGGCCTGTGTTATTGACACTTTCTCCGTCATGACAGACACAAATAAAATCACAGAGCACCTGTGGAAAAGGTCTTCATTTCAGGACCACATGTTAATTTAGACCTTTGCTCTGAACGTTCAAAAGCCCTTAAACAGAGCGGTAGGTTGTGTTTTGCACAAAGGATGCTGGTTACCGCTTGGTTACCAGCTATACCAACTCATGATCAGCAAAAACCAGCTTGGACTAGTAATTACTGACCCAGTGCTGGCATAGCTGGTGAACCTTTTTTGTTGGTTTTATTTAACGTCACCTCAGCATCCATACCAATAGAATTTTGGTTCCCAGTATACTCCTTATTCAAGAATGTCATGACCAGCATCTAAAACACAACATGTGCTGGCCTTTGCATTTTTTTTAGCATGCCATTTTTGTACTGCTTTTCAAACCCTTATCTGAAATACAAAGAAATATTCGACCATTTATACAGTTAGCATGTAGCCCTGTGTGCTAAAGAATGACAACATTCATTCATTCATGCTCTACTTTTTTTTTGGAGCAATATTAACATCCAGGGAGTTATCATCAGTGCTCTGTATATCGTATTTTTTTATGAACACTGATTCAAACACAACATGAATTTCTTGTCTACACAACAGCTACCTTGTACCGAAAACCAATGACAAAAGACTTGCTTAAGGTTACTGAGCATAGCATCAGCATTAATAAACTGCAGTAATCATTATATGAATGGAGAAACCTATTAACATACCATTAATTCTCTTTGACTTTCCCTCTCTCTTTGTGTGTTTGTTTTCGTGTGTGTGTGTGTGTGTGTGTGTGTGTGTGTGTGTGTGTGTGTGTGTGTGTGTGTGTGTGTGTGTGAGAGACTTAGGCATGCCGTTCACACGAAGCTAAGCTGTTAGCTACAAGCTGCTATTCCCCTGCATCTCACTGCTCGTTGAATATGAATACATACCCTCGGGTGGAAACGAGACAGAAATGAAGAAATCATGAAACCCGGTGCATGTAACACACATTAGCAAAGACTATGCCGTTACCTCGCAACTTATTTAAGCATTCATGAGTCCCATCAACGGCTGATAAATATTAATCACGCATGGCCAAAACATTCACTTTATATAAATGATGTGCACATAAATATGGAAATCGGGATTGAAAGGTGATATAGTTTGACATTTTGACAAGAAACTCATTAGTGTGAATACATTTGCCCCCGAGCTATTTGTGATTGCTTGTATACCTGCAGGTGGAGAAGCATGTTACTAAAGAATATGCCTATTCTCTGATGAGCTGTTCATCGTTATGCCGGTGACCTACATGCTCAAGAGGGTTGGGGTTAGACAACATTTTAACGAACCCTTAATGTTGAGCGTTAGTCTGGTCTAGGCTAGGCTTGGTTTTGTAGAGGATATATAATGAGACAATTAGCGAATATCATTTGCATAATTGTGCCGTAGCTTTTGCACTAGTGGCTGCTTGTGCTACCTGTTTAAATTCACAGTTTCTCAGTGATTTCCGTTGTGTATAGAACCTTACACCCAACACCCAAATGTATTTCTCTTACTTATGTTTTTTGCTCTCATTTAATATACATAACAAGGATTGTATCTTTATTATATTGCATACACATTCTTCTGTGGCTGTACAGTGTCCTTGAAAGGCGCATATCAATGAGAAATTGGTATTGCTGTTATTATTATATGCACCACAAGCAATACTCATGTCTTCCCAAGTGGGATTCATTTTGTTTTTGAACCAAATCATTAAAAAACAGTCAGTGATGAATAACGACCTTATAGCAATGAGTTTAAAAGCCAAACTACTGGCATCTCAACCAGGGCATGTTCAGGCCTTTTCACCAGGATACATGCTGCACCAGTCCACAGAAAAAAACAACCAAACATGCTGTTGTGAGTTCAAATCACAACCAGCTCTACCACTGATGTGCTTTTAAGTAAGACCTGTAACCTTTAACTTTGGAATTAAAGTTAATGGAAAAAATATATAAACTTACAGTTTCACTGATATTGGTTAAGTCTATTTGGTCTGCTCATCAGAAGGTTGTGAGTTCAAATCTTTTAATTTCTTTATAATTTATGAGGCCTTATCTGGTAGCTATTTGGTTTGGTTTTGACAGGGAACTGAAATTGCAACACCAATTAAGAAAGATCGATAGACATGGAAATGATGTGTAACTGATGAAAAATGGAAACAAATCATTTAAAGCATCTCAAAAAAATGATGGCATGTTATTTTTTAAAAACCTTAAGTAACTTTGCTTTAAGATGGATTTCATAGCCCTCCCACATTTCACAGATTGAAGCTGCTTGAAAATGGTTTGCAGATCTCAGTGACACCTGCTAACGCCTTGATTTGCATGACCTTCCTTCTTGGTGTTTCAATTTCAGTGTTTAGAGTGTAAAATGAATAAATAAAATGGTGTTTGTAAATGGAATCTCTCTGTTCGCTCGATTTCCATGGTTATACTGACACCTTTGATTGGCTTTGGGATATTGGTTAACACCATATTTCACCTGTAATAATTGCAATTGACAGCAGTTGGAATAAATAAATAAGTGGATAACCTCAAAGTGATATTGGATATGATGTATTACGATGGTAGGCGAACATTTCCAATTTGCAACTTTATAAATATCCATAGACTTGAGTTTTTAAAAGAGGTAAATGTTTCTTTTGTTAAAATGTTTCTCAAGCATTTATAAATGCTAAACGGTCAATTATTCTGCACAGATCCTTGCAGTGTTTTACATTAGACGCATTAAAATACACTAGGTGCATTAAAAGCATCAATTTCAGCAATTTAAGCCTTTCCAGGCTGATGTACGCAGATCTGAAAACGTTCGTACTGTTGTAAAAAGTTAATCAGTCATAAACTATGGATGAAGCATGATCTATTTCAGGGGAATTGAGTGATTGCAGACAGAGGGCGAGCTTCGTCGTAGTGAAACTCGGCGACCCCTTATAAAACCAAACACCATCTGTGGATTGAACCTTGTGTTCCAAGTTTTACAAGTAATCCACAACATAAGGAATGCCTTCGGAAACCGGAGAAGGACTTGGTTAGGTTATTTAAGGCTTGTTTGCCTGTAAACTCTCAATTACAGTCCATAGACTCGACCTCAAGCACAATCAGATGTTCTGTGTTTGTCGTGGCACGGATCTGCACATTTGGCAGGGCAAAAGTTTGAAGTCTGATTGGGAGCAGTAGTGTTTAGAGTAAACGAGTGCTTTGGAAAATTGCCAAACATCAAAGTTACAGCTTCGTACCGAGCAGGAAAAAAGGATGCATGATAGACGCTGTGCGGCATGGAAAATTGGCAAATGGAAGCTCTGTGAGCTGTAAACCGAACATATGGAGAAGATGCACAAGGGGTGCACATGGACTGACCCACTATCAGCTCTGGAGAGCTTCACATGCCTGTTAAGGATATTGAATATGTCCATACTAAGCTAATAAGGTGGTACAATATGTACGCCAAGTCAAAATTAAGGAGGTGTTATGAGTGTAAATTAAAAGGCAAAACCAATGCATCCTGTTTCACCCCCACTTATTCTGGTCAGGGTCACAAGGCAACATTTGGGGCCTAACCCAGGTTTCAGTACTTCCTCTCAGGCCAGTAAGAACTGTTGTTTACAGAAACTGCTGCTCTACTAAATTAGCTCACCTCAATCATGACAAACAGTGTGTGAGCCCAGAGCAGCTTGGCAGTGCAAACATTTCTTAATTAAAAATATTCCACACAGGTAGTCCCCATTTTATGAGATTTTGACTTTATAATGGGAATCTGATAATAAACATAAATACACTTTCAACAGAAACTAGATTCTGTTTTTTTCCCCCAGCAAGAGACTCCACAGTACGATACTCTCACACTCTCCCTCTAGCAGCTCAGTGCGTGATGAGTGGAGTCACGTTTTCAGAGTGAAGTTTTAAGCATGTTTAAGGTACAGTACACACTACCTCGTACTGAATTAAATCGACAGGGAGTTGTGTGATGGGAGTAAAGTTCTCTGGGAAATGTAGCGACGCAAAGTGGATGGAGAGTAAATTCAGCGCGATTCTGGAGAGTCAGTGCAGGCAAAAGGGCTCCTGAGATGAGACAACAGTAGTTTTGTATTTACTGATTCATTTGGCGAATCACAAAACTGTTAATCACAAAATCCATCCTGTCAGATGTGTTACATGAGGAAAACATAAGCTCTGATTTTCATCATCAGCTTAGATTGTACAGCCTTGGTTAAGGATCAGTGAGCAGTGATTGACAGCTGGCAAATTGTTACGTTTGGCATGATTAATGTGTTCTCCTTGACTTTGATCCTACAGAGGGAGTTGTTAGAAATCAGCCCTGGTGATTGATGTCTGTCAAAGGACAGACGGTTTCTCGACAGAGCAAATGCGTCCTGGCAGTGTCATTATGGTCTCGGAGGCGTATATTAATCAAGGACTGTCTGAGTAAAAAATGTCATCCTGAGCAATGTAAGTGATAACTGGTAGTCTTACATTGGGATTTCTATCTCAAGTGCTGCGTATGTGATGTGTGTAACGATAGGCTTGTTAAACTACTGAGACAGGAAAGTTCTCAGACATAAAGACTTGTGAATCACCGGCTCATTTATGTATTAATATACACACTCATACACACATACGTCAAAAATATCCAGCCACCAGCATCCTGCAGGCAGCGTGTTGTGAATAGAAGTGCTGAAGGATTAGAAAATGACTAACAAACTGTGCAAAAACAGACGAGCTACCGTCTCTGACTTTTATTCCGGTGAAGAAACAAGGTGAACGCCTCTAATAAAGTGAACAGTGAGTAAATGATGTTTTAAAACTCCAGCGGCGCTGCTGTGTTTGATCCAATCTAACTAACACACCACCGCTATATCAGTGTCAGTGCAGTGATGAGAGTGATACACTGCCCAAATCGTAGCTGTGGGTTCTGATCATTAGAAAACAGAGTAAAGAAGAGTAAAGAAGACGTACAGAAAAAGTTGGAATACAATTTGTAATAACAGAATGCCAATTTAACATTAGTCTATGTTTCTACAGTAAATGAGCTAACTGTGTAGTAAGTCCAAGGGAGTCAAACATTAAAACTCCAAATTTTCAAACACTTCAGGACAAGCCAGCTATCCCGCACTAATTCAGCCATTTTCGGTAACGCTGCCTTTAGATTTTGTGGTGAAGAAGAAGAGTAAGAACCCAGCACACACCTTTGAGGAACACCATTAAAATAAAAAAAAATTGTCAAGTCAGTATGGACTTTTATTTCATTGCAGAGAGTATGAAATTGAAATATGTCATGTTTTCTCTGGTCAATGCCATTTGATTTGATTTGAAACATCAATAAGGCTTATTTCTGAGGAGCAACGATAATCAGAGGATCTGCAGTTCATCAAAACATGCCTTGCGTTGTATATTATCCCTTATTTATAATAAATTAAAAGCATTGTTAAAATTCTATTTTGTACTGGCAAATATTTTCCACAACCTTCATTGCTTCATATTTTTCACTTCGTTTTGGATTCATGCATTATTGAAAATAATGAAGGTTGTGGAAGTGCATCTTGAAGCTCTTGACATTGAGCACATTTTCAGTTTCTGCATCTCTGACATATTCAGAGATTCAACAAAGATTTAATTTGGGATTTATTTATATATAAAATCACAAATATTGGTAGTTGCATATATGGGTTGCAAATTTTTGGGGTTTCAGACTTTGTAGTTGCTTATTTGAGCTTCCTCCCTGATGCTGTCTCTCTTCAGTATTCCTGCAAGCTGTTTTTGTTCAACCTATATAGTAAAAAATACATATTATTATTATTATTATTAACATTAGACTAGGTGGCCTATATATTTTTTCTTCTTTTGTACTTTTTTCATAGACCTGTTTTGCTTAATTCTCTTGCGGCAACTGGCAACCCTGTCTGAGCTGCTGTATTGTAATGAAACAACCACAAGTTAGTTTACTACATATTTTGTCTGGGAGATTTAGCAACAAATGTGTGTCTGTCAAAACCTTATAGGATATCAGTCAGCTAACGTAAAATTGCAGTGATGAACGGCAGCTGGGCTCCGTCATTCATGGATCAAAACACAGCATGAAAGGTTCAGAAGCAATTCAGAACAACTTAGCAATTGATAAAGAGATAACGTTGGCTGATTTGTTTGTTTGCTGAAAGTCCGACTGTGACTTGTTATGAAGGTATCAGCAGCTTTGCCTTCTTGCTGTAATAACAGTAATCAATGCTACTATCACCCGGTTTATAATTAAAAAGCAATGGTTTGCAAAGTGGTTCTTTGAAAAGACACTGGTTTTAGATGGGACCACTTATGCTTTTGTATTGCTCCTTAACATGTTATGTTCAACGTAAAAAAAGCATTGCAAAACAAAACTTTTCAGAACTTAAGGTTGGTACCTGGTATGCTTTGTCTACGCAAGACCAATTTCTTTTTACAGCAAAGGGTTATGGCTACATTTAAGAGCTTTTCATATTTAAAAAGTGGTAAAGACTGGTGAGCCAAATGCGTCTCCAGCCAGAGTATCTCCCAGATGTGGGTCGTTCATCCATCCAGTCTGCACGATGCCCTGGGCGATGAGGACGACAGCGGCGGTTTTGCTTCTACGCAATTCTGAGCAGACTTTCATCGACAGCGGGAGTAAAGCGCTGTTGCAATAGGATCTCCTCCTCCCCTTGTGCCCTCCCTCTCCTCTCTCGATCCCTACTGCAGACGGATAAGCGTGTAGCCACAATCGGGCAGCTGAGGACACGGAGAAGCCTGCGATGGCATTTTGGCAAGCCAAGAACTTCAGATCAAAGGGCCCGAGTAACTTTGCAAGCTTATGTTGCAGGTGTGTAAATCTGGCTCTCGCTCTCTCTCTCTCTTTCGCTAATGCTCTCTTGCTCTCCTGTTTCGCTCGCTGCAACCGAGCGCAGACATGACGGAGGCTGATTTAGGTCAACACGTCTGTGGCTTCAGGCTGAACTCGCCGTGCATGCACTTGCTTGAAATCCTGACTCGACTGTATCCGAGCGGATGCATCAAAGAGAAGAAGCAGTGGCAGGACGAGATCCTGAAAACAGGCCCGGCTGAGCCAAAAGGCAAGACGAAGCATGACGCATCTCATCTCCATCATCCTCAAATCCTAGAGAATCTGCTCCAAAAGCTGTAAACTCCTCTATTGTTCGTTTCACCTCCAAAACGGTGCGTAATTCCGAGTTCCTGCTCTCGAACTGGCGTCATCGTCATCCTCTTCATTTCACCCGGGGAAACTGGCACCCACTCGGATGGAAAGGAGTAGCTTGAAGTGAAACTGGAGATCGCAGCTGTGTGCAGCTCTGACTTCCATCCGCAATTGTCTCTGGGCTGCACTGTGTCTGGCAGCAGGAAAAAAAAACTCAGCGTCTCACTACAAAAAAAACCAGCTCTGTGACACAGCATCAGCTGACCCGCCACGATTCGCGGTGCATGGAAGGTAGACGAGATGCCGGGAAGTTAGCAAGGGTGTGGGATCACCTGACTACACCCTCGCAGAGCCGAAACAAACCTGGGGATGAAGAGATCACCGGTCTTTTATTTGTTCTATCTCCTTCCCTCATCAAAGTTTTTCAGACCTCAGCGCTTTAAGGAGCTGAAATATGAGAAGAGCCTGCATGCTCGTTCCTGTTTGCTGCTCCACATCTGGATCTACACATCTTCAAATCTACATACCCATGCACCACACAGCACAGGTGGAACTCCGTCAAGATGTGCTCTCAATGGAACAATAACGCATTAGGATACCTCTGCAGGCTTAAGCTGTTAAGATGTTGCGTTGAGTAAACAACAAATAACAAGATATTTTTAGACTTTTAATCCTAAATATCAGGCAAACAATAGAAAATGTGTAATGTGGATAAACTTTGATATCCTGCTGAAAAAATATAATTACGATGAAGAATTTGAAAAAATACATTTTCACCTATGCTGCCTGAATTAGGGCAAAATAAAAGATTTTTTTTAAAAAGCCTGAATGCCTCTAACGCCTTCCAGTAATTGATTATATAAGTGACTTCATGTATAATATAAGTTTTTTTTTAAGTTTAATTTCTGTTTTATATGTTTTTCTTTGCTTGTCAGGTCTGATTTGATCCCAGGTCGCATCAATGTGGTGATGGACTAGCGTCTTAAATCACCTGAACAACTTAAGATAGTCATATAACAGGTGTTGAGAGACAAAAAAACTTGAAACTTGTAAGGTTGAGAGCTGTTTCAAAAGGTTGCTTTTTTTTTAGAAAGTGTATTTAATAGAAAACAGATGAAAAAAAAATTATAATAATTTTTTTCTATTTAAGCTTGGACGTCTGTATTGCTTTTGGAAAATGTGACATTTAAGTAAACAAGCAAAGGTAAGCTAATTTAAAAATAGAGAGATTGGGATCTACTTTTGAGACCTGAAAATTGGATATTTAAGCTGTGGCTTTAGGGAAAGAGTAGGAAACAATAATTTCCTAATGGTTGGTGAAAGGGACATTAACGCTGCTGAAAAAAAATCATTAAAGCGATAAAGGCCTGTTTTCATTTAGGCTTGGTTGTTTTACGTTGACGATTTAGGAGAAAGCAAATGAAACAATCAAACACAAAACTGTGATTTCTACAAAATAAGTGATTGCCATGATAGCATGTGTCCTCAGCTGCCCTCTATTATTTACTTTACTTCTTTGCTCTTTAATTCTATTCTATTTAATTCTCTCTCTGTGTCTTTCTCACTCACCACTTATATGCACACACACACACACACACACACATGCACACAAACACACATTTGTCTTTTGTCATTTGTCACACATGTCCTTGTGGGGACTTTCCACTGACATAATGAAAACTGTAATTAATCAACTCTACACCTACACCTTCACCTACCCCTAACCCAAACGCTAACCTCGGTGACCTAAAGGAGATCTTTTGGCTTTTTAAATAAAAGTTGTAGTTCTATTAAAAAATGCCCCATGTGTTTCCCATGGGGACCAGTAAAATGTTGCAAGAACGTAAAACATGTCTGGTATTTCTATCCTTGTGGACACATTCGGTCCCCACAATGTAATATAAACATCACACAAACACACACGCGCACACACACACACTCGCTCTCTCTGTATTCCTCTCCAGAGGCTGACTGATGTTTCGCACAAGCATGCTCAGATTATGCAGAGTGTTAAACATGCTGCAGAAGTAATCACAGTGCTTTTAGAGGAGTAATCTCAGAGTAGCGTTTCCTGCTGAGGCCATTTCCTGCACAGCAGCCATTTAATTTTCCATTACACTGCTGATCGTCATCCCCTGTCCCCTCCGTACCTAATTTTACAGTACACACAATCACTATCCCTGACTGTTTCAGATTCAGTTTTAATGTCACATATCATATATGTGTTGCGGCTTAATGAAAAACCCCAATAAGAAATCGCAATATTAATTGCCAGTGTAATATAAAACTGCACAATTGGTTAGCATACTTTTCCCGCCTGGACTGTGAATGATTCATCATGTTCAAGACCAAAAATGTACTGCTATTAGTTTTGGCGGGCTGTAACCTATTTGTCTGTTGTAATGACTTGGATAAGATTAGACCACATTTACTAACTAATCCAGGCAGAAATCTGTTTTCTTGTAATAGAACTGTACGTGGAACAGTGGTGCTTTGTTAGCGTTTGCA
Organism: Parotocinclus haroldoi; assembly: GCA_034779995.1. Lineage (NCBI taxonomy): Eukaryota > Metazoa > Chordata > Actinopteri > Siluriformes > Loricariidae > Parotocinclus > Parotocinclus haroldoi. The sequence goes on from JAUZST010004101.1 coordinate 15,829, forward strand.
TGAGTGATGCCTAATTCAGACATTGCTAGCCATGTCTGTTTCTGCTCCAGCACGTGGATCGGTGAGATGGCTTTCTCTTTAATTACTTCGCTTGAAAAGTGGCACATTCAATTTGTTGAGCGACAGTGACGGCTTATCTCAAACCATGCTCCAGTGCTATGTAAACATGCCTACGTAAGCTAGCCCAAAATGGAGACCTACTGTATCTTTAAACACATGGTGCTTTGTCACTGCACACTTTTAACTATCCTGAACGCAAATAAAATGGTCTTGAAGTTGTGAAAAGGAGTGAATAATGCATGCCTTTTTTCAGAAATGCTTAACATTTACCATTAAGATAAACTAGAACTAGCATGTACATTTGAACGGATAACTAAATAATTGTAATGTAACAGGAATTCTTTTTGGCTTCTCTTTAATTACATTCTCAGGACCTTTCTTTAGTAGTGTTTAAGGATTACACTGGTGCAGTGTGGTGTTAGAGCACTAGAAAAAAATTCTAAATGTGCATATCTGTCCTACTATGTAACTATGCAAATCCCATATCTGCCCTGCTACCAATGTTTTATTATTTTTATTTTATTATATATAGTTACACCAAGGGGAGAACATGCCAAACTCTGCACAGCCGATAACTTGAGGCAGACCCAGGATACTTAACCTTTGTTACGTTTCTGTGTGGAGTCTGCATGTCCTCCCCGTGTCTGCGTGGGTTTACTCCAGGTACTCCGGTTTCCTCCCACAGTCC
>JAUZST010004102.1:0-16575 GCA_034779995.1 Parotocinclus haroldoi
AAAGAAAATGTAAACAAAATATGTAAACACTTCTTGGCGGCAAATGACAGATCAATCAGAACAGTAATGTATATAAAGAGTCCAAGTCCAAGTTTCATTAAGTTTTCTGTTATTTATGAGCAGTATATTATGCTTCCTTGGCGCTTTTCTTATCCGTTCATGTTAATTTGGCACTTCGTACATTACACGTCCTCCAACGCTGTCAAGAAAAAAACACTCATTTTTGTGGCGTGACTTCGCACAAACAGTTTCACCCACATGTTTAGTAGCAGATGCGGTAAACAACAGGAAAAAAGAAAAGTTGTAAAAATCTTGTAGATCCGACCACCCCTAGAGAATTTAGGCTACACCTCAGAATCAGAATGCCCAGTCTGACAAACGCTAATTAATTCACACTGTAATAAAATATCACTGATGTGAACTGCTAAATGTCACCATTCTCATTTTTTGTTTGTCGCCTTTGTAAGATATACCACCTGCCCAGATAAAACATGTACTGGAAACTTTGACAGTAGGATCATGAAGTGGCCAAATTACCATCCAAATCCATGATAAAACTGAAATAATAATGTCAGTTCATAATCAACCTTGTTTACAATTATACTATGAAATTTGACAGCGGAACCATAAAGTGGCCAAATTGACATAATACAGTTTTACTATGAAATTTCACAGTACTTTTTTCCTGGGTCGGTCCGCTGTCGGTGTCACAATCGCTAATGCATTATACATTAATCGTGTTTCTTTTATTGTGTCACTCGTATTGTCTTTTTTTTGGTCATCAAACGAGAAAGCACCGGTTTCCAAGAGTGGAATCCCATGACCCAGGAAAAAATGTGCTGTGAAATTTAAGTTTTATTGTGAACTTTCACAGTTTGACCATAAGGTTCACAGTCCTACTGCGCATTTTTTAAGGTAATTTGACCACTTCATGGATCTGCTGTACATTCACAGAACAATGTTCCTTGCCAGAACATTAATTAATATATGAGGCATATGCATTAATCACGTGCTAGAACACAAGTCGTAAGAGTTGAAGTGGTTAATCTTGAGTGAGGAAAAATCTAGAAGGATCCCCAGGAAAAATATACTGTGAGATTTTATAGTAAAACTGTAATTTGCTTGACAGTTTTAATGTGAACGTTCACAGTTCGAGCATAAAGTTTACAGTTTTACCACGAACCTTTGATAGTAATTTGGCCACTTCATGGTTCTACTGCAGTATAATTGTAAACTTGGTTGATTATGCAGAGACCATAAATGATTTCACAGTTCTACTATGAATTTTTGATGGTTATTTGGCACAGTTATTTTTTTCCTTGGGTCTGGGAGGTTTGGTGATACACGTTAAAGTCATGATAAAAACCCCTCAAGAGATTTTAATAGCGAGGCTTTACTGTGTGAAGGAAGGTGTCAGGTAACGAGTATTTTTAGCCCTGCACATTCTGGTCTTCTTCAAAACCATTGATCGTGTCTGCGACCTAAATATGAACACATCCAGCAGAAGACCTTTCAAAGTTCACATACATTCAGATGAAGCTTGTTATTGCCTGGACCAAGCGGATTTTGCGCCTTGCTTCTGCCTTCGACGCGCTGGGTAAAAGCCAGCGAAGAACCGCGTAAACACCGCATCGACACCAACTGGGTCACAGGAAGTTTTTACTTTCGTCCTCAAGTTACAGACAGAAGCTCATTTGATATCACATGCGGATTATTAACTGGTGTATAATATAGCTAAGTGAGCTTGGCTGTGGTGCAGCGGGGCGGTATGGCACGGACCCAATTCCTTCTATCGCTTTTTGACTACAAGACTGAGAAGTTCTTCATTGCCAAAAACAAGAAGGTTGGAATCTTATTCAGGACAATTCAGCTGGCAGTCATCGTGTATTTAATCGGGTAAGAGGGTAAATTAATACTGATTTAAGTCCCGGCACAGCTTTTCACACTGGATTCTAGAGCATTGATCAAAACCATTATTTCATTTTCATTTATTCATTCAGATTTAAGAATGTCCGACATTTTGCTGTTTCTTTAGTAATGACAGTATGTCAGATCCAAAGACTATTTATAAGTTCTCATAAGGTCCATGGTCAGCCTACCACGTGCTATTTGTAGAGTCACAGTTGGTCTCAGTAGATTCGCACAGCTGCCTGGGTATAATACAGGGGCACGTGCCCCACTAACATAGCAGTAAATAGTAGTCCAGTAGTTTCTGGATTGCTGAGCTGATCTACTTCAATTGCAGGCACTACATGTCCCATAATGCCCTAGCATCTTGCCAAAAGCTTGAGCTTTTGTTGCATGGAGTAATGGGCATTGCAAATACTGTATTTAAAAAAAAATGTCTGCCACACTGCAGACTAGGTAATGATACCCAATAGCACTTATAACCTACCAAAAGCTACCAACTAGCAAACACACCACTTAGCATAAACAGAATTATTGCAATTAAGAAAACATTTTTAGCATTCATTTGGTCTAGGTAGGGTTTCAGAGGATTGTGCCCATTTGACTGTTCTGCAAGCAGGGTGTGCCCATTTAAACCCCCATGTGTCCCAACCCCACAAGTGGACACGCCTCTGATATAATGATATAAACACTCCACTCTTGATACCAGATTATAAAAAGAAATATGATTTCTGTTTATAGTGTTACCTGTCAATGAGCTAATTAAAAATGATATTATCCACAAATGGATTTAGTTAAAGGTTAGGTTGCCACAGTGCAATTACATAAATAGTATGCTATTCAAATGTATTTTCAGTATTATTGTTGACCAGAATCTCGCGATACATGACCCCATCCATCCCCCCTTCAATACTGTGCAGTCGTTCTGTCCCCTCTACACCCCACAAAGTATGATGTTTCCACCTTCACCCTTCATGGTTGGGAAAGTGTTCTTGGGGCCTATTGTCCTGTAGCCCATCCCAGCCTTGGGCAGGTGTACAACTTTGACCCTCGTGTCCTTAGACAGCTCTTTGGTCTTGGGCATAGGGAGAGGTTGGAGTGTGATTGATTGAGTGTGTGGACAGGTGTATTTTATGCGGGTAACAAGTTCAAAGAGGTGCAATCAATACAGGTAATGAGTGCAGATTAGGAGGGCTTCTTAAAGAAAACCAACAGGTCTGTGAGAGCCAGAATTCTTGCTGGTTTAGGTGATCAAATAATTGTTTCATTCAATAAAATGCAAATTAATGATTTAAAACTCATCATCAATCGATGTGGTTTTTTCGAAGTTGAAGTGTGCCTACGATAAAAATTGAAGACCTCTATATTCTCTGTATGTGGGAAAACTAGCAAAATCGGCAGTGCATCAAATACTTATTTTCCCCACCGTATATGGTATGCACCACCTTTCTCTGTAATGAGTGCAAGCCTTCAAGTTGCCATGACCTCTACACATTTCCACAAAATGTAATGATTCATACTATCCCAGCGTGATTCCACAATGTTCCAAAGAGCGTCCTGTGATGTTGGCTTTCAAGTAGCCCCATAAATGCTCGATTTGCGTAGAGGACGGTCCGTGACGGTTGGATCCAAGTATCATTTGTATGCTTTGTAATGTCACTGTGTTACATTATAAAACCATTTTTAGTAGTAGTGAAATTTTACAACATTAAGAAGTCGTTTAGCAAGGTTGCAAGTGTTGTTGATTTTTTATTTTTATTTTTTTTTTTACAATATAAGGACCTTACCACAAACTTAAATATTACGCCTTTGAAGAACATTTTTCGCGCACATCATCTAATACGGTGTTGAGACTTGTTTTAATGACTAATGTCTAAATATGCTGTCCAGGTGTGGCAATGAATACCAGCACTATCTGTCTGATCTATATTTATGTTTCTTCTTTGTCATTGGCATCCATCTCTTCAACTTGAGGAGTTCCTCTACATGTAGGTAACTGGGTCTGTGGTTACCACCACATGACAAATACATGAGCATGATCTCTGCAACTGAAATATCATATAATTCTAAACATTGTAATAAGAGATTAGCGTGAAAACCTTTACTTATTTGTATTTTCGGAAGAAAAAAAAAACGGAAAGTTGAAGTGTGAGAATATACGTGCACATTTTAGTGAACTTTTAACAAGCTCCGATTGAAACTGAACCACAAATTACATAACGAGAAATTAACTATGTCCTAAAATGTACACAATACCTGTAAAGTCTGATTCGGGTGTAAGATGGGAATATTATTTCCAAAAACATATTTTTGTGCGCATGTGTAGCTGAGAAATGATTACATTCACATTTGTATATGGAGAACAATAAAGACCACAAGTGATTCTGGACAGTTTTTTTTGTATGGCTTTCAGTACTGTGTAACAACAGATCTTGTAACATAAACACACAAGTTCGGCGTAACTGCCCAGTTTGACAACAGGGCTGGTACACAAGATAGCAAGATAACAAGATAGTTTTTACATGCTGTGACCAATAAAAGTATTTAATGTAATGTATAGTTTACATTACAAAAGATATAATTTGCGAAATATAATTTGAATAATATAAAATAGAATTATTACTTGTATGGATGTGCAACGTTTGTAGGGAAAAAAAATATGTAACGTGAAACAACATTGGTGTAATTAACACAATTATTTGTGAGTAGTAGAAAAAACACATTCTTCTATCTTGTTTCCTGGCAAATGCCTCATAAAGCATAAAAAAGTGCAGTAATTCTAAACACGAATGTACTAAATCATTAATATTGTAATACTGTACTATGTTATGTCATTCTATAGTGGAGTGAAAATACTTTGGTTATGGTTAAACCACACCATTATCAGAACTGGACAGGTTTGTATGTGCTAGAGATTTGTATGTGAACCTTGAAAAACCTGCTCCCCAAGGATTTCCATTGCAAATTTGCAAAAAAAAAAAAAAAAAATCAAATCTATTCAAAACAGAACCTACAAACTAAATGAAAACCAATTACCAATCAACTTAAACAATTAGTATTTGTTATACTTCTAGATTTCTTCTAGCATTGGTATTACAGTACAGTTTTTTTTTAGCATTGCGCAATTTTGGTTCCAGACTTGTTTATAGTGTTAATAGTATGAAACTAGTATAGGTTTTTGAAAAATAATCAACCTCTGTTTTTGCAGGTGGGTCTTTATATGGAAAAAAGGTTACCAAGAGAGAGAAGAGTCAGTCCAGAGCTCTGTGTTCACAAAGCTTAAAGGTGTTGCTCTCACCAACAGCACAGATTTGGGGCTCCACATTTGGGGAGCTGAAGATTACGTCATACCCTCTCAGGTGGGCCGATCGGCTAAGCTGAATATACAGTATTTCATTCAAGCGAATTACGTAAAGCCAATGACATGCCCTGATTTACCCTCTCCAGTGTATCCTTCTGCCGATCCTATTAGCTATGCGCTACAGTAGCCATCTTGGGTTACTTATGTGTGCAGCATTCATAACATTTAGCAGATGCACTTATGCACAACGCCTTACAGAAGTGCTTTGTGTTGTTCTTGGTAAACTAATAGACCTGACTTTAAAGTCTTGCGAGATTTATTTAATTTGAATGTAATTAGAAGCCATAGTTCTCGTAACTATTTCTTTACCTAAGGTAAAGCTTCATGCTTTTAAAATCTATAAATCAAACAATTCAAATCATTTGACTTTAGGAATGATCTGGGACTTTATGATTAGAAGTATTATTGATTAACAACAGAAGCCGGCCCACATTTATATTTAGTAGCCAATCAGTGAAGCCTCCATAGTAATACATGTCTTGGAAATGTTATGGGTGTCCACAAACTTTTGACTGTACCCCTGATTTACCAACCCCATATTCACACACTATGATGAGGAAATCGGCAGTGTGATGTAGTTAGTGATCTGGTGGGAGTTATGATAGGAATAGGAATAATCAATCATGAATAAATGACATTCGATATTCAAAATGTTATGATAAAATAAGCTTAATATTAATGATTTTACCCATTCTGTAGTTTAATGTTTTCATGTTTAGGCTATGCTACATGGTTGATGTGCTCGATTTTGAACCTACTGTAGTGAGGAAAAGCCATGGTCTGAGTTCTATACAGTACTGAGCATGTGTAAGAAATGCATAACTCCTTGGTTTATAATCCATAGAGAGATGCAACTTACAATGGATTAGCCAGATCATTTCCCCATCGTAAATCGACGAGTACCCGTATAGTGTGCATTTAATGTCTCTAATGTTTAACAAAAGGCATCGTGTTTTTCATTAAGGGGGACAGAGTCTTCTTTATTGTCACAAATTACCTCGAGACTCCAAACCAAAGGCTAAGCTGGTGCGCCGAGGTGAGTTGCTAATCCCAGCATTTGAATGCATTTTCCAGTTAAATGAATGCTGAGCACTACTGGCACTCAGTAGATACATATGCTCATGTTTGTATGGGTTATGACAGAGAATCGTTGTGTTTAATGGTGATTCCTGACTTTTTTTGTGGACTTCCCCCCTACAAGTATCTATAAAAAAGTGCGCGCACGCACAAACTCACACACGCAAATCATTATTGGCAAAAAAAAACCCATAAATAACCTCCTTTTCCCTTTCTTTTGGGTTGCTTCTATTGCATTTTCCTCCCTTTTTTCATTGTGGCTCATTTTCTCTTTTCTAAACAGCTAAATATTTAAGAATCAAGCATACGCTTATTAAACACCAATCCAAGTGATGTTATATACAGTGTGCTATTTTAATTTGATTTAACATGTGCAAATTGTATTTGGACAAACTAAGAGTACCTCAGAGCAGATAAAGCCTCATGCACCACCTCGCAGTTAGAGTTAGCTACTGAACGTGCCAGTTCCTTAGGGCCTGGGTTCAAACCCAAGATGCGGCTTGCAACGTCCAGGTTTTTACAGGAACCCTGTGACTCATGCAGGCTGTTTGTCTGCACCAAGTGAATTCTGGGTTAGGCTCCAGACCCTTATGACCCTGACTACAATAAGTGAGGGTAAAATGGGATGCTTTGCTTTGCTATGGTGTAAATAAGTCTTTCCTTACTGGTTTGTCTAAACTCAAACTGTGATTGACTGTACACAATGCTTACTCGCTGTTATTTCGATGGTACTATGAATGTTTTCAGAGTCCAAGGGTCCCAGATGGCGTTTGTTCCCACAATGATGACTGTTCCGAGGGAGAACCAGTTATAGCTGGTCACGGTAAGAAAAATCACTCTGGATGCCAAATGTGTACTCAGATATCGAATTCTCAATGAGAGAGATGTATAGAGAAAACAAATATTGATGATAATGCTAATAGACAGGTTGGGCTAGATATAACACGTACTTGTGTTCAAATTTAAAGCGGAGACCAAAACACAGAGACCACTAGTGAAAGATCCTGTTGAGATCTTTGTAGAAAAGGGTTCACACTGTTACAGGATAATGACCCAAAAACACACCAAAAAACAGTAACTATTTAAAGACAAAGAAAGATCAAGCAGAGCTGACAGCACGGGCACCTGACCCAAACCTTATCTAAGCACACATGGAGGCATTAGAAAGCCAGCTATTTAGTCAAATCAATTGTATTTCTATAGCGCTTTTTACAAAAGACATTGTCACAAAGCAGCTTTACATTTATATATAAACAAGTGTGAACAATTGAATTATATTTGTCCCTAATGAGCAAGCCAATGGCGACAGTGGCAAGGAAAAACTCCCTGAGATTAAGGAACAAACCTTGAGAGGAACCAGAACTCAGAAGGGGAAACCCATCCTCTTTTGGGCAATTAACATAATTAACATACTATATAACATAGCATTTAAGTGTAGAGACGGAGCATCTTTGGTAAGGCTGATCCTTCGGTCTCTTAGGAGAGGGAGCATCTTCGGCATGGCTGGTCGTTCCGTCTGATATCATCTCTCATAGCAGGGTCACCGTTGGAGCGAGAACCTCGAAGAAGAGGAAATGGATCAGACATGATCTTTGTTTCCATGAACATATGAAGGACTAAAGCTGGAACCAGAGCTACAGACCGAATGCTTGACTAAACAAATAAGTCTTGAGCCTTGATTTAAGCATAGAGACCGCGTCTGGGTTGCAGATATTTATCGGAAGACTGTTCCATAATTTGGGGGCTTTGTAGGCGAATGCTCTGCCTCCCGCTGTAACTTTCATTATTCTAGGAACTTGTAGGTAACCTGCAGCACTCGATCGAAGCTGGCGAGGTGGATTATAATAAACTAACAGCTGGAGCGAGACCGTTTAGAGCTTTATACGTAAATAGTAGAAGTTTATACTCAGTGCGGGATTTAACAGGAAGCCAATGAAGTGTAAGTAGAAGAGGGGTGATATGATTGTATTATTTGGCTGCAGCATTCTGTACTGACTGACAATCACAAGATGCTCATTGAACGTGAGATGGGAAAACATGGATTATTAGATTACACACACGCTTGTGAAGTCCATGCCAACTATGGCATGACGACAAAAAGGGGAGCATACCAAGTACAAATGAATTCGGAAATGTATTTATTTTTGGCCATATTCATGCATTTTACGAAAAGCCCAATGGTGATGCTTTACGTTTAAGTTTATATAAGTTTCTTAAACAAGACCCTTAACTGTAATATACATACTGCCTGGCCAAAAAAGGGTCACCAACTGAATTTAACTAAGCAAATAGGTAAGAGCCTCCTATTGTATAATTATTGCATCGGTGATTATGTTTCTGCTGGCAACAAGCTACTTAATCCTAACTGATGCAGTGAGAATCTTCTCATTTGTTAAACAGCAAAGTGTCAAAAGACACATCCCGTGGTCATGGAAAGGATGTTAATCCGCTTCAGTAGGGTCAAAATATTGATATCCAAGCAGAACAAACATGTAACCCGAACTTAAGAACTGTTAAGAACACATTATTACAATGCACAAAATGGCTTCAGTTTGCTAGGGAGCACAGTGATTGGACTCTGGAGCAGTGGAAGAATATTAGGTTAGGTGGTCTGGTGAGTTCAGACTGACCCTGTTACAGAGTGATGGGTGCATCAGGGTAAGAGGAGAGGTGGCTGATGTGATGCACCCATCATGCCTACTGTCTTGGGGAAAATTTCATGCAACTCTGGACAGAAATGCATATTGTGACATTTGTAGAAACTTGTAGAATTGAGGCTGTCATCAAAGCCAAGGGCGGTCCAGCAAAATATTAGTGTGACATTTTTTTGGGCAGGCAACGTAGAATGCAAGAGTGATCCTATGAATACACTGAAGTGTCAGGCCTGTTATTGCTTTAGTGTTTTAAGTATGCTATGAATTATTAGTGACCATAAAAATGTATGGTATCAGACATAATCAGTAAGCACTGCAAGAGCTAAAAGGTCAAGGGCTTAGGGCCCTGCCAGGTAGCCAGCATTGGCAGCTCGGCAGAGCCATTGTTACAAATTTGACCCTTTAAATAAAGTGATGAAAAATTATGATTGTGCAGCCTAAAGCAATTGAGTTTCCGTAAAATAAAAATCTGCCTACATTTATCCGGCTTCTGTTCAGGAGTGAAGACAGGACGCTGTTTAAATGACACAGGCACTTGTGAGATTCACGGCTGGTGTCCCATTGAGCAGAGTCACACACCACTGTAAGTAGAAAACAACACCAGAAAGAACAGATTCTAATTCAAATGAACGTCTTTCACTGTGATTACGGTGTCAAGTGTTTTTTTTTTGTTTTGTTTTTTTACAACTTAGGCAGCCTTTGCTGGGAAAAGCAGAAAACTTCAGCATTTACATTAGAAACTACATAAGATTTCCAAAGTTTGACTTTTCGAAGTAAGTGATAATGAAATTATATGTGTGTGTGTTAATAAGAATACATTCTAGCACTATAAAAATGATACCACCAATGTTTTGATGCTGCTCTGAATGATGCTATGTATTAGCACAGCAAAATGCCTTTTAAACCCTTTTTCAATGCACATATAAACCAAACCGTTTCGTTCATACCTGACCAAATCACTGCACTCACGCATACACATTCACATACTGGATCAGGTATGCATGTGAGATCGCACTGCACTTCTGTTTATACATACACAGTCCATTGTGGGCCACTGAAATGGTCTGTCTGTCACGTGTCTCCAGTAACCATGAAGACTTTTCAAGCCTCTATATTTCAGCCTAAATTTCACCTACAATATCATCAGGTTTTCACAAAAGTACTAAAAGTCGATAAAGACAACCCTATTGTTGGGACGACAAAATACTCTCATTCACAAAAACTGTATTTAAGCACCCAGATTGAAATTTCGGAGTGGTCTGGTTATCCTCTCCTATGTCAAAAAGGCTCCTAGTGGCTACAAAAAATGTCTCTACGATGCTCTGACTGAAGACTTGCCCAGTTGAAATGAAAGGGTGGTCCTTTCATTGATTGCCCAGCTTCTGACCTAGTTGTTGGGAGCAGTGGGTCTCACACACACACACACACACACACACACACACACAAACAGTGAACAGGCTTGGGATGGCACAGCCAGACCACGAACAGAGATAATTGTTATTATCATGATCAAGCTCATGTTTGAACTAGAGACTGATCTAAATTGGTTGATGTGCGTCGAGACTTTTTGTGTAAGTTTCTCATGTATGTGTGGATGACTTTCTGCTACCTTTTTTTTTTTGGAAAAACCAGTAGGAGGACCTCCGACCCTCCCCCCCCAAAGAAAAACCCAAAATATCTCCATATTTGCTCTGTCCAATAAGTATATGAACCAGTTCACATTCATTCACACTCACTGAGTCTCAGTTTGGTGCCTGATCTGTGTTGTTTGTAACACTGTCTATCCATGTCTTTGTAGCTCGGAAATGAAGCTTGGTCGTTTCAGTCACTTTTCAGCATTATCTCTGATAAATTTACGTAGAGTGTGCATGCATATTTATTTATATTTGCATAACAGAAGCGTTAAAAGACTATGGTAATGTCAGAGCAGGTCAACAGCCTGTTTCAAAGAACATAATGCAATCGTTAAACTGCGCATAACTGTAGTTAGGGTAAAGGCTTTTCAGAAGAGCCAAAGCTCTCAATAGCGGCCCAATTCTCAGCCTTCTGGTCAATAGTCCACAACCATAATCACTCTGAGCCACCACAGCTCTAAGCTAATGGCCAGGCAATTCACAAGCCCTGCACCTATGGCTGCTTGGATTTGCACATCATGTCGGGCATGATGCCATTTTTTTAAGAGCACCAAATTCTTTTTACGCATCAGGATATTTAGTAAATTAGGTTGTGATCATGTGTAAGTACAGCCATTGCTATTTATCTTCCTTCAGATCCAATGTTTTGCCCAGCACCAACCACACGTATCTGAAGACATGTTACTATGATAAAGTCCACCATCCTTATTGCCCCATCTTCAGAGTGGGAGATCTTGTCCAGTCAGCTGGTCATGATTTCCATGAAATGGCTGTCAAGGTGAGTGTAATGAGTGTAGGAACTTTTGAGAATATATATATATATATGCAGACTTGATAAGCAACATAAACCAATCTCAAGTCACTAATGTTTCCAGCTCCACAGAGATCTTTGAGTCTTTCTGTCATTTACTTGTTGTGAAAAATAAACTTTGTTTTCTACAGTTTCTCCACACTGATTCAAAGATAAACAACAACAACAAACATTTTTACATGGTAACTGTTCCTCTTTTTAAGTGTTACAGGAGTTTTTACCGCCAAATCAGCAAATGCACAAAGTGTCGTCCCTATCGACAGTGCGTTTGAATGATTTAGCAAAAATGGTACAATAAATACATTTACAATAAACAAATGACAATCTCAAATTATTTTGGTATACATCATTGTAAGTTGACCTTCTCAGCCATGGTCACGTTACTACATATGAACTACAGCTAGTTCAAACACACAGGAAAACGATAAGAGAGAATTTTGTGACATTTCAGAAGGTTTAGACGATAAAACCTGGGGACATGATTAAATGTGTATTTAACAGTCAAATATGATGCATTTCTCCTGCTAAACATATGATAGGGAGTGACACAACAACAAAACAATACAATATATCTGAAGGTTTAGAATCATTATGTCATTGTAAAGTGTTGTAAAAGAGACCAGGGACAGCTAACACACGTTATTTTTCATTGCTCTAGGTATTTTTTTTAATTAATGCTTTAAATTCATAATACTGCTCACAAAAATTGGGGGATAATTTAAAATGAAATATCCCCTATTTGTGTCAGCAGTGCACTTTAAATTTGCAGTTGCATCACTGTGCAGGACCCATTACTTCTAAATATAATAAAAAAATAAATAAATAAAAAACAATAAAATAAAATAAAAAAAATATATATATAAATATCTATGCACGTAATATAATGGGCGATATGCCTTATTTGATGGAATGTCTCTTAATGCCGTTGAGCCCTTTTCTGCTCTTTACACAGGGTGGTGCCATTGGAGTGGTGATTAATTGGGATTGTGACTTAGATAAAGATGAATCGAACTGCAACCCAGAATACAGCTTCACTCGTCTGGACACCACAAAAAACTCCAACATCTCAGGCTACAATTTCAGGTGTCTTCATCACAAGCACGCATATTTTCTGTTTAGTATTCATTAAAAGTGGGCCGTCTCCCTCTGCTGAGCTTAACTGCAAATGTAATTTCATTGCATTCCCCAAACCCAACCCACAGGTTCGCTCGATATTACAGAGACGCAGATGGAGAGACTTACCGCTCTCTGTTTAAAGTTTATGGCATTCGATTTGATGTTATCGTACATGGGCAGGTAAGTCTGACCAGAATGACGGCAACACTACTGCTTTCGGTTGCCTTGTTTGCTTTACTTATCTGGTTTTACCTTTGTTTTACTCATCTGATCATTTGCAGGCAGGTAAATTCAACATTGTCCCCACAGTGGTGAAAATGGGGTCTGGCCTGGCTTTGATGGGGGCTGTAAGTATAACACTGACTGGAAAACATTCTTGTTAATGTACAAGCCCTGGCAAAAAGAATGGAATCACCACTCTTGGAGGAAGATCTTTCAATTGTTTCGTTTCGTAGAAGAAAAAAAAGTTCATCGTGCCACAAAATTCCAATATTTTGGCATTAAGAAAACAATACAAAATATATACAATACAAAATAGAATTGCTCTAGCCAGTCACAAACGTGTTTTTAGATCAAGTACATGAAAATCATATGGAATAAGTAAATTCTGAGGAAAATATTTTAAAAATCAAGAAACAAAAACACTGCACCATTAGTACTTTGTTGCACCACCTCTGGTTCTGATAACAGCTTGAATTCTCTGAGGATTGGACTGAACAAATGACAAACCGTGTTCTTCATCAATCCGTCTCCAACTGTCTGGTATTGCTGTTGCCAGATCAGCTTTGCAGGTTGGAGTTTTGTCACTGACTATTTTCTTCCATTTCCACCAGATTTTTTTAACCGGATTCAAATCTGGACTATTTGTCGTTGACATTATAGGTCTTTCTTAAAGGAAAGTTTTCATGTTCTTCGCCCTATGGCAAGATGCGTTATCATCTCAAAAAATGAAGTCATTATCACCAAACGTTCTTTCAGATGGAATAAGGAAAGAGTCCAAAATTTCGATTTCAAGATGTAATGACTGTCCTCTCCCCTGTGCCGTGACCTGACATGCAGCCCCATATCATCAGTGACTGAGGAAATGTTTTCTTCAGGCAGTCGTCTTTATACATTTCACCAAACAAACGTACCTGCATCATCCCCTTGCCCAATGCAGATTCACTAAAGATTACTCGTTGAGGTTGACGCTGCTTCTGGACATGGTAAACATAAGACTTATGCTTGAAGTGGTATTTGTGAATGTGACTTTGTAGTGTATTATCAGCTTATGCTGAATGGTGGTTCTTGATTCAGTGCCGTCTTAGGAACCAAAGATCTCGGATCTTCACTTTGGGCTTGTACGCTTGGCCTTTACATACTGAAATTCCTCCAAAGTCCTTGAATCGTTTAATAATATAATGCGCTATAGAGTGAGTATGGAATATGGAAATCCCTACCAATCTTTTTCCGAGGTACAGTGTTTTTCAAAATTTAAATAATTTTCTGATGAATTTGTTAACAATCTGGAAATCTTCTGGACATCCCTGTTCATCAGAAACCTTTCCTGGATGCTGCTTTGGTACGAAACCCTGGGTACAATCACTTGTCGGAATCACGCTTTGGAAATCACTTAATTAGTTGTCTTTAATTCATAAGCAGCTCTAAATTGCCCTGCCCCCTCCCCCTATTGTCTTGCATCACATTGTCCCGCTCGGCACCCCCTTATCCCTCTCCCTCCAAAACATTTATGGAATAAGAAACTGTCTTTTATGTAACAGTGCAATGTTTGTTCTGTCCCATTCATGCCACAAGCAGGTATTTCTAAAGGGAAATGGGAAGTGTGCTTTTTCTTGTTAAACACACTCGGTGCTTTGAGAATCAAGTGCATTTACATCTGGTGTAATGTATCGGTTGCAAACGTCGTCATTCGAAAAGCATGTCATGCTTTTCCATAGCTAAATAAAAAGGAACTTGAGAGGTCCTCATTTTAGTTTTCAGGTTAGTACAGGGCAAGGCTGATTGGGAGCGGCAAAGAATCCGTCAAAAAGTATTTGCAATAACAGAAATACACGGCCTCTAAATTACAATCCCAGCGTCGGTGCTTCCTTAGGCTACACTTTTAAAGACGACAATTAAAATAAATGCGCAACATAACTGTGCAGTGGTGAATCCTGATCCGGTGTTACAATGGTACTTCATATCTCCAAAACCAGCACTTCTGCCATTTGTATATAAAATGCATTGAAAACAAGCAACATTAATCAACGAGGTTTAATTAAATGGAAAGTATCTCTGATCCCAAATGGCTTGGTAACTGGTGCATTTCTATCAGCCATGTATTGCGCTCTTTGTAACGGCGAAGAAAAGACCTTTTCAAAGCTGTAGATATTCTATTTTAGATTTGAGTACGTGTTGCACTGTGAACGCTGTTGTGCTTAAATATATTTTTTCTTTTTTCGCCTTAATGCACACTTGCCAGACGGCCCACACTGCGTTCCCTTATCTGATGTTTATAAATGAAGCACCGCAGTGCAGATTCGTGTAGAATGGGAAAGTATTTACAGATTACCAAAGTTTGATGGGCACAGTGTTTTTAAGGAGAGCTACTTTCTTTACCATCTTCCTGCGTCCTTGGTTCTGTTTGTTTCTCTTTCTGACTAGTCGATGCAACCCCTAGTGAGCTGAAAGCAAGAGCAAGCATGAGAGCAGCCTGACTGGTCTGGTTACTGGTGGTCTCTCTGCTTTATTGTCCGTCAGTACAAGGATGTTTGGGAGATGGCGAAGTGGGGCTGATGGAATTTTTTCTGTAGGGTGAGATGTCTGGGCTTAACAGGCACTGTTCTTCACTAATGTACTCTGATATTCTATATTCTACAGGGTGTCTTTATCTGCGACATGATCCTGATCTATCTGATGACTGGCAGCTCGTTTTACAGAGAAACAAAATTTGAAACAGTGACAAAGTAAGTGTCACTTACACGCGCGTACAAGGAGTGTCAAAATACAAAGGGTACCCCCTACATAACATTGCTGATGTTACCACTTGTAGAAAAACAGACAGAAAGTCCAGAGATACTAAACATACGAGACACCATCGACATTACCAAGACAGACACAGGAACAAGAACAAACTGGACATAGAGAAACAGCAGCTGCCTACATCATCGTCTCACAGCCGGGAAAGAAGGAAACCTGGCAGCCATGAAAAAAAACAACGCAATGCAGCAACATCCCGATCCCACCGCAGTCCTGAAAGAAAGGCTGTGACCATGTCTCCCAGAGCAACACGCAAATGAAATGAAGGGTCAGAAATGATTCTGACTGTCTAGCACTCTCATGAACTAATATCCAAATACTCAAAATAGTTAGGGTTAGGACTATTGATGCTGCTATAAATGGGATTCTGTGGTAATTTACTCCTAAGTAACTGTCTAAACTAACTTATCTAAACTCTCATTATCTGAAGTCCTCCTATAACGGCAGGGTTTTAGTTCCTGTGCTGCAGTCCCACTGTAGCAAACAACAGTCCAAAATGAAGCCTTTCAAACCTTTGAAAAGCTTTTACTCCTACCTGCACCTTTCTCTCTTAATAAGTTAAACCTCCGTTTTATTTAATGGTGCAGCGATCATTAACCCGATAAGTCAAGGTCATGCCATGACATCACTGAAAGCGAGAGGGCATTGAACATGACAAAACGAGGAATGGACTTTCCCATAAGAAATGACTACAACTGGACTCCCACTTTTTTCCCTTGAATCATGTACTTCCTGTCAATTCATTTATATCGAATGCATAATTCCTAATTCATGTCCGTTTTACTAAATACAATGGAACCTCGGTTATTGTTATCATCCCTAGTTATTGTACAATTCTGTTATCGTTATTCTGTTAACTTGGGTTTTCTGTTAACTGTTGTTGCATTGTGTAGTATTCAATTCAATTCAATTTTATTTATATAGCGCTTTTTACAACGTAGCATCGTCTCAAAGCGGCTTTACAGTAATACAATTATCTAAAAGGCCAATCCCAAG
>JAUZST010004103.1:0-16574 GCA_034779995.1 Parotocinclus haroldoi
AGAGGTCCTTGAAGGCACATCGTCTCCTTATGTCCAACCGATGGAGGGAGTTCCTGCACTCTGGTGGGATCTGCCTCTGCTGTTGGAGACCATCAGAGCGACGCCGAGCCGGAAGATCATCCAGGCGCGCGGTGCCGGAACCAGCACAGCACTTTCCAGTCCAGCAGTAACAGTGTGGTGCATAAAAGCTTCAGCAGCCATAAAGTGTCTGATCCACTCAAACCAGCACCACACACACCAGCACATCAGCACCACATCAGTGGTACAGTGCTGAGAATGATCCAGTACAACAAATAGTACTGATCTGGGCTAGTAAGTGGAGTTATTATTACAGCGTTCAGTAGATGGGCATTAGTGCTGAGCCATAGTTTTACTTTTCAGCAGAGTAGCATATGGATTTTTTACCAAATAACTGCTAACCAGTTGGATCCAGTTTGGATCCATTCTAAGAATGCTGTTAGATTTTTTTAGCACTGTTTGTTTGTATGTTTTGGTTTTGATCTGACAAATCAGAGACCATCAACCTTGACGCCTCAACACCAAGGCTTGATAGGTCATGGGGGTTGCTGTGCCCTATTGGTGTTTGGTGGAGATTGCTGGAATCTTTGCACACATCTAGCATATATAACATATAATAAAGCTTTTACTAATTTTATACATTTGCCATGTGTTTCTGTGTTATTTTAGAGGTCCGTATCAGCATTATCCTTGACTAGTGACGAGTCTCCTGTCAAATCCCCTGAAGCAGACAAAGCTTCTGAAAGTGCAGAACCAGAGCCAACTTTTAAGAATTGCCCCTCTCTGCGGAGAGAGTCCCGGGCATCCATACTTGGGTGGAAGAATGTGGACCGCCTAGACAACTCCAGTAAGCTCACCAAGCACACACATGTGTCCTTCACGGTTGAGTCACTGACACTGAAAGAATGGTCATTTGTTGCTAAATGAACAAAGCAATTGTTGATAGGTTCAGGTCCAAATCCCAGTGGCATCACATGCAGGCACAGTTGGCTGTGTCTGAGAAAGGCAAGGTGAGTTTGGGGATCATCCCCAGCTGCTGTAACAGTGATTGACTGGGGCCCTTCCAGGGCATGCTTTCGTCTGCACCTTAGGTTCTTCTGTGCTGCAGATCCATAATACTAAGATGGAAAAGCCTGTTGTTTCCTCTGTTTATTCAGGTGCTTCCTCTGTGCTGCAGTCTCCGGACGGCAACTGGATCGCCCTGCAGAGTTCCCAGCATTCACGACCGAGCCTGCTCACTAAGCGGAAGAGCCTGGTGTTCAGCGTGCTAGAGAAGGAATCTGGTGTGGTTTCAGCATACGACGAGATGGGCTCCGACTCTGAGGACGGAGCCGAACGTGACAGCTGGGGGCTTGCACTGCTGCAGTTCCGCCAGCGCCTTTCGGACGAGACACGGTCCATCGACTCTCATCGTGACCTGGAAAATCACCCACCCGTCACCTCGCCCTCCTCTGGTCACTTCACCAATACGGAGACCCTTAACTCTGATTCCGAAACGTCAATAGCACCCCCCAGCCGAGCACGCAGACCTGCTCACGGTGTCATTCAGAGGAACAAAGTTCTACCTGACCCTCAACCTCCCCACTCGCCCTATGAGCAATACAGAGCTGCTGGGGTACCCTCACATCCACCGAGTTTTGAAGCTCTGGATGTTAACTTCAATCCTCAGGTGGATGGAGACAGCAGTGAGGGGGAGGAGCAAGGAGAGCAGATTCGAAGGTTAAGGCGAAGAAGGCGGAGCAAGCGCGAGCCGTTCGAGCAGAACCGCCTGCACACTGCTCTATATACAGCGGTGAGCAAACGCTCATATTGTCAAAACAGACAGCGATTCAGTGCTGTCAACCATAATGTGATCAGTGGAATCTAAACCAAGCCAATCTAGAACCAGTTTGAAACCTGATCAGATATGATTCAGAAATGGTTAGAAGACTGGAGAAATCTGAGTTCAAGTTCAAATTCCAAAGTTCAGACCGAGCATCAGAATGGGGAAGAAAGGTGATTGAATTGACTTTGAAAGAGGCATTTTTGTTGGCGCTAGCTGGGCTGGTGTGAGTATTCAAGAAACTGCTCATCTACAGTGATCCTAGCTGTCAAAATTTACAGAGAAAATACCCAGCGAGTGGCAGCTCTCTGGCCAAAAATGCCTTGGTCAGACTGGTTTGAGCTGATCGAAATCCGAGTCATTTACATAACCACTCAATACAAAAGCGTCTGCCAAATGTAATGTAATGTAATACAACCAAGGTGTGTATAAGCACACCAAGCATTGCACATGCTCAACAAAAATGATGAAGATGAAAGCTTGGTGGTGTTAGTGTAATGAGACTGTGGAAGCCTAGCAGTTAAGGTACTGGACTCTGGAGCAGAAGGTTCAGGGTTCAAATCCCACCTCTTCCAAGGTGTGTGAGATTCTTTCTTGGTGGCACACCAAGAGCTCCTTAATACCAATTGAGCATCGTTTAAAAACCACAGCCTACCTGAGTATGGTACACTTTATGACCACAGTGTGCCATATTCTTCATGTCATATGAAAAAGCTCAGATCACCTTTAACTAGTTGCTTGATCATGACAGTGAGTTCATTGTACGCAAAAGCCCTCTGCAGTGACCAGATCTCAATCTAATAGAGCACCGTTGGGATCTGGTGGAACGGGAGATTCTCATCATGGAGGTGCAGTTGACAAATTCGCAGTAATTTTGAGATGCTGTCTTGACAGTATCGATCTACATCTCTGGGGGATGCTTTCACGCACCTTGTTGAAACTATGCCAGAGAGCATGAGTTCAAAAGTCAAAAGGGGAATCCAGTAATAGCTAACCTGATGTACTTAATGACGTGGCTGGTGAGTGCAGCTGTTCATAATCCACAATAGAACAAAACGCACTGGACGCCAGCAACAAAACTTCATCACAACTGCCCCAACAATGCCAGAATAGCTACCATTCTAATCTTAGAGGTTACAAGACACTTATCCCAGCTGAGGCTCTGTGGCATGACCTAATACGAAATTCCTATCAACTTTCCACAAATTTGAATTTTACAGCATTTACAAGAAGCATTCATTCTGCCATAAATGATTATTATTATATGCAGCCTGAACTTGTTCATTTAGATGGAACGTGTTTGTGTTAGTATGCCTTCCTTATACATACAGTATTTTACAAAAGTGAGTACACCCCTCACATTTTTAAAAAATGCTTTAATTATATTTTCTCAGGGGACAACCCTCGAGATATAACATTTCAAAACAATTTAAAGTAGTCACTTTACAGCATGTATAACAGTGCAAAATGTCCAAACAGCTGGTAACAAAATTGAGTACACCCCTAAGTGAAATTTGTGGCCTATTAGCTATTTTCCTCCCTGGTATCATCTCGTTAGTGTGACTTGTAAGTCTCAGGTGTGAATGAGGAGCAGGTGTGTTAAATTTGGTGTTATCGCTTTCACACTCTCTCTTACTGGTTCAACATGGCACCTCTGTGAGGATCCGAAAAAAGAATTGTTGCTCAACATAAAGATGGGCTAAGCTATAAGAAGATTGCCAACACCCTGAATGTGAGCTGCAGCACCGTGCCCAAGACCATACAGCAGTTTAACACGACAGGTTCCTCTCAGAACAGGCCTCACCAGGGTCGACCATCCAGAGGTTGGCTTTAGAAAACAGGTGTAGCAGTGCTGCCAGTACTGCTGCAGAGGTTAAAAGGGGTGGGGACTGGGGTCAGACTGTCAGTGATCAGACCATATGTCACATACTGTGTTCTTCTAAAAATGATACACAGGAAAGCCAGAAAACAGTTTGCTAAAGACAAGCAGACTAAGTACTGGAACCATGTCCTGTGGTCTGATGGGACCAAGAAGAACTTGTTTGGTTCAGAAGGTGAGCAACCAGAAGTACAAAGACAGGCGTGTCTTGCCTACAGTCAAGTACGGTGGTGGGAATGTCATGGTTTCGGGCTGCAGGAGCGCTTCTGGTTGTAAGGAGCTACAGTTCTTTGATGGAGCCATGAATGCCAACATGTACTGTGACAGCCGTATGGCAGTAGTCCAATATGATAACAACCACAAACATGCCTCCAGGACGACCACTGCCTTGCTAAAGAAACTGAGAGTAAAGGTCGATAATGTACCCAGACCTAAACCTTATTGAACATCTGTGGAAGAGTGCAAGGTCTCTAACATCCACTAGCTCCATGCTGTTGTGTAGTGGAAGAAGATTCCAGTGGCGACTTGTGAAACTCTACTGAACTCCATGCCCAAGAAATGGTGGCCACACAAAATATTGACCTTGCGGGCCATTTTCCCTAGGGGTGCACTCACTTTTGTTGCCAGTGGTTTAGACATTAATGGCTGTGTGTTGAGTTATTTTGAGGGCACAGCACATTTACACTGTAAATGCTGTAAACTGAATACTTTACATTGTCAAATCTCGTCTCGTGAAAAGTTTGGTGGGGTGCACTCACTTTTGGGAAATGGCTCACTGTACTGTGTGTCTTAAAAATATAACTGCTGCCACTTAGATACACATGATGAAGTGTGAAAATATCACAGAAAATGATTATATAGTACAGACTATTATGACTCAATATTATAAATAATCCCTATAGTCGAATGCTGTAACGAACATTATAAAATTGCAATGTGTTACATAGCCGTGTCAAATCAGCCACATTTTCGTGTTTCTGTTCTCTAACAAAATGACCAGCACGGGGGCGCACACGAGACGAATCCATAAAATAAATACGTTTTTGGTTCACACCACCAGATGGAAGCAATGTTCATGATTGGCTTCTGCTGGGATCATGGCCTTTACATACAATGTTAGATTATTTTATAAAGAATATAGTTCTTTTTTAAATAATGAATTAAATATAAATATAATTATTAAAAGATATAGCGACATAACTTTTTATTTTCATTCATACATGAGACTAAATATAATTTTTGTTCAGGTTTTTAAGTGGGAAAAGTACATTATTTTTGAATTTATCTTCAGATTCCTCGACTATTATTCATAAATAAAATATGAATTCATTTCCTTGTTTATTTAAGATACAACCGAGCATTTTGTACAATAGTACATTTTGAAATCATTGTTTCTAATAATTTCTTTTAATCGCTTTTAAGCATTATTTACACTTCACAAGTATCATTACTTGAATCAAATCATTACACCCCTACACCAAACTACACAAATGTACCAAACGCAATGACGATGTTTGTCTGGGTTGTTTTGTCTAGGAGAACAGTGCTCTCCTGCTAAACGCCATGATGTTGAAACGCCAGCTGAGCCAGGACGCAGTGCCTCCTGAGCCACCCCCCACCAACCAAACTCCAGACACTGTGACTCCACCTGACCTGACACCTGAGTTCCAGTCCACAGTAGCTCCCACCTTCACAATCCCAAATCCACCAGTGGATAATCAAGCAGGGATCAGTAAACTGGAGCCCGAGTTTAGGAACTACTATGGAAACGAGACTTTGGAAAGCCACTTGAGGTCGAAGCTCTCTGAGCTCATTAGTCAGATCAGTAAAGAAGATATGACATCATCAGAGGATGAGTCGACGAGAAGAGTCCAAGACGGAGAGAAGGAAAATGAAAGTGAGAGAGCGAGACTGAGAGAGATGGACAGGCTGAGTGAAAGATGGCTCGAGAGACGGATTAGCCAGGAACATGACGGCAGAGATTTAGTGAGCCACAGGCATAGAGAAGAGGAGAGACATCGAGGTTTTGGTGAACGAGAAGAAATGGAGAAACAAAGTGAAGTAGAACGACAAGCCAGCCAGGTAAAGATGTATGATGAGAGAGAAAGTGAGGTATGGCTAGCGCAAGTCAATGGTCCTGGTATAAGAGCAGACCTACAGGATTGGGAAACACAGAAAGTGATAAGCACAACTGCAAATAATGGAGGGATGGGAAAAGACGTGTGTGCAGAAGACTCTTTGACTGAAGAAAGGGTGAAGGGAAGTGACTCCGAACAACTAACAGAAGCACAAAGTCCCGATTCTGATCTGGATGAGCCAGTGTGTCCAACAGAGGTAAGCAGGAAACTATGCATCTTTGGGCCCATTCCAGTGTATAAAATGCTTTCCTTTTTATATCTTTCAGATCGATGAGTGACACTGAGTGATTGTAAACTCATCCTTTGTCTTATCCTGCCTTTTAGAGATGCAGTACTGGAGGAACCCAGAGAGAAATGTTGAAATTCACAATCCCAAATCGGAAATTGTTGAGACGGTTTGGAAAACGCAGCTCGAAAATGCAGCGTTCCTTACACTGACTTTTATTTCATTGCAGACTGTACATAACCAAGATATTTCATGTTATTTGACTTAATCACTTCCTTAACAAACATCCATTCCTGGATAAATAAATAAAATAAATAAAAATCCAGATAAACTTGCGACAGGAGCGATTTAGAGGTAATATTGAATTAAGCTAAATAAATAATGAACTGATTTCAGGTGAACAGGTGATTGTGATCAGGCTTTAATGATAAAAGGCACTAGTCTTTAAGGAGCAAAGATGGTCAGAGGATATCAGTTTGTCAATCAATGCCTGACGAATGTTTAAAAACTCAAGTTCCTCAAAGAAAGACTACAGGGGATTTACATATTTCAGTCTAACTTTTTCTGATTTTACTTGGATGTCTATGGATAAAATGAGGCAGCACCAGATCTGTGTTATGTTTACTTTTTTTGGGATTTTTAATCTTTAATGCCGCATCACAGAACTGAAAACAATCTTTGCCAAGGACACAGCTCCATACCATGACATTCCCTGTATTTTGAACTTGTAGCCGTAATAGTCTATAATGGTCTGGATGATCCTTTTTGTCTTTGGTCTGGCACTTTGGTCAATTTCTTCCAAAAAAAGATCTCAAATACTGATTCATGTGAGCACATTACATATTTCTACTGTCTTGGTCTTGGTCCATCCTAGATGCCTCTGAGCCCAGGGAAGTCGATGCCACTTCTGGACATGATTAACAAAAGGTTTTTTTTAAGTTAAAGTTTTCACTCTAAAGTTTTAAGTTGCATTAGTGAATGTAACTCCATCTTATAGTGATCGATTATGGTGCTGCCAAAGTAATCCCTTGCCCATTTGGTCTTCAGTTTAAGCATGTGCCCTTCCCTGAGATTCCTCCCGATTCCATGAAACAATTGTTGATGTTGTGCACTTTCAAATTCAAATGCCTTCTATTTTTTCTCGAGGTTTGTAAACATTTCAATAATTTTCTCACACATTTGTTAACAAACTGGAGATCCTCAGGCCGTCTTCGCTCATCAAAGAAAACCTCAGAAAACCTTTCAATGACACTTTTGTATCAAATCATAATTACCATCACCTGTATAAACAAAAAACCATCATTAGTGCCTCATTATTAAGGGTTATCTAAACTCCAACCTTCTATTTTTTCTCCTGCAGGCCTACAATGTAATATGTATGTTTATTGACAAATAAAATAAAGGTGACCATATAAAATATGAAATATCTCAGGTTCATACTGTCTGCAATGAAATAGACTTCAAAGGAAATGTAAGTTTGCCTTTTCCATACCATCCCAACTTTTTTCTGATTTGTGGTTGTATTTGGTATTAAGCCACGCTTGCTCTGGATTGTAAGCTTGCGTCAGTTGCAAGTCGCTCTGAATAATGATATCTCATAAATGATTATGAATGAATGAAGTACTTCTCTTATTAAATTAAATTAAAGGTTTATTTGCTCATTTTTTAAGACAATACTTTTTGGATTCTCTTGCAACTGAAGATAATCAGCCAAACCATAATCTTGAATTGATTAAAAAGTGGAAACAGGTCCTGCTTGGCTGGTGTCAAAATCTGCAGCTACACCAGCCCTTTGTAGATAAAGCTGAAGACCCTTGCTTTACACTCATGCTGACTTGCTTCCCAAAAAGGGACTTTCTACGAAGGGAAATATGGAAGATGGTGAATGTGTGTTCCGAAATGTCTTTGGAAACTCAGGCCATGTGTTCGAAAAAAAAAATAACTAGCACAATCTTTAATTTGCATGTATTCAAATGGTTAAATTGAAACCATGACCAAGAGATGGGGCTGAGACCGTGCCAGATGTTACCTTTGTCCAAACGGACGTACCTCTGTAAATTGTGGCTTGTTTGTCTGTTTGTTTGCTCCCATTGTATCCATTGTGTTAACATTCTTCACACTTTCATCCTGACTATATATTCAGTGACACAGAGTCCCTGTCTTTCTGCTTCATGCGTTTTCATTCTGTCCAAGTGATTTGCCATGCTCCATCTTCTCTCTCTCCCCCTTTCTTTGTCTCTCCTCTTCCCGATTGCTGCTGTTTCATTCAGGAGGGGTTGTGTGAGCATATCCTTCAACAGAAGCCTATGTTGCTCTGCTCTCTATTACATCAGGTAAGACAGATGACAGGAGAAGTACCGCATGCATCAGGTCATGAAAAGATGAAAACCAACGTTCTTCATTTCATTGAAAAGTCATTGAAATGATGACATATAACAATATTGAAGCGACAAAAATAAACAGAAGGTACGTTTAGGAGCTCTTTTTGTTCCCCAGTATAGACCTGCCCAATTCAGACAGGATCTCCGATAATTTAGATAAAAGGGGAGCCCTGTGCCGTGATACAGCTCCTTCATTTCACCAGCAGGTGGCCTCCCATCACCATTTCCACCGGCCTTTAGATTGGACAGTTAAAGCCGCTGTTGCCGCTTTGGGAAGATACCAACACACATTATCCAGTTTTGTCAGTGCAGCAATCAGTCCGGTAAGAGTTAAAGCCAAGGCTAAAACAGACTTTTTAACTGTTCTGAAACCTTGGTGGTCTAGAGGTTTGAATCCTTTACTTTCCAAGAGCTTGGTTTGATTACTACGCTTGGTTATATCAAACGTAAGCAAAGAAACTTGACTCAGCAGAGGTAAATCGACCACAAACTTAAAAAACTTAGAATAACTTCATGCCTAGTTCGTTCTTGAGTTAGAAGGGGCCATTGTAGAACTTTTATATAATAAAAAGCACAGGCAGTGAAACAAAGACACATCAAATTTTAAACATCAGGCAGACTTGATCCGCATCTAGACCTCCATCGCTTCTTGAACCTTCAGTATTTTCTGGGCTACTACAACCTTCATTCGCTTGCATCCTTCAGCATTCAAAATGCATCTCTATTATCATTACCATCGATGAGAACCCTCAAATCCTCCTAAACATATTTCTGTAAAACTGCTTGTTACCTGACTTTCCTTGAACGACCAACCACATATTTTCATGGCCTTGGATGCCAGGGCTGCTTGTAACTCTGTGGATCTTAAGCTACCCTTCAATTTTCTAACGAGCACCCATTCTTATATCAGCTCACGAGAGTAGATCATTGAAGGAATACATCAAAGAGCATGTTCTTTTATCTCCAGCTCTATGTTAGGAAATGAATGGGTGTCTCTAACCCTATATCATGTGTTGTGTACCCAAAGTCATGTGTTCACAAAAAAAAAACCCAATATCCATCATTTTAGCATTTTATCCATAATAATTGAGGGTTCTTGATAGTTCTCAGAGAACAGCATTGGACTGCTGAGGTTCTTAATTCTTACTGTGATGGTTCTCCTGGAAAAGCATGGAATAATGGAGCTCATCCTTCAAAATGCCCATATGAGGGTCCCAATATTATTATTCTGTAGATTCGTGATCCTATTCCACCATGTCCATGCTTTCATATATCACTGTTTGTCACAAAGTGCAAAACTGGATTCTTGTGCCTTGCTTGCACGTCTCCCTTCACCCTGTCGGTGTCAGGTAAAGATGACTTAATGGGAAATTTATTATCAGCTGACTGGTTTCTACTCTCCGAACACATCTGGTCTGTCATCACTGAAAAGCCAGTTTGATTTGAAATCGTTTTTATTCACTGACCAGGGATCTGAGGTGAGATAGATCGTAGCAACAACGCTACCAGGCAATCTGATGCCATGGACAAGCCCACGGTAGGGGGTCTTGTTGTACAGAAAGGATCTTCCTCGATGGGTTGAAATAAATGAACTGGCTGCTCGTTACCTCAGGTAGTTATTGCCAGAAAATACACATCTTACACCTCCCCCGAAGTCACTCTTAAGGTCTCTTGTCTCAAATCTCTCATCCCCAGCTTCATGCAATTACATTCTTCATATATCACGTCTCACCCGGTTTGTGGTACACTGCAGTAGTAGGTGGCCTGGGGAGCATATGAGCCAGAGGAATGGTGTTTGGTTCCTGTGTGGCTAGTCTGTGCTGTCCTACATCTAACAATATAAATGGGCTATTATTCCTTGTATAATCTCTCTTTATTTGGATTTGCATTTGACTTGCTCGATGGGTTTGTTTGTTTTTCCACCTTTGATTTTCCTTCATTCCCTTTCCCTGCAGATGAGGTCATTCTTATTTAGAGGTTTCATTTTACGCATTTGACTTCAGGGTACCAGGTTCAAAGCAAGACCTTTCTGCGTGGAGTCTGTGTGCATGTTCTCCCAGTGTCCACGTGGGTTTATTTCAGGTACTCTGGTTTCCTCCCTCAGTCCAAAAACATGCCGTAAGTTAATTGATTATGCTAAATCGGCCCAATCTGCGCGTGCGTCTATACAACCGCCTTGTGTTTCGATGTTACCCTAGTTTAGTCTGTCACTAAAATGTTCATCAATACTGAAAGTGACGTTAAACAAACCGAAAATTGAAAAAAAAAGCATGTAAGCCTGGACCTATGGAAGAAACGGAGTTCATATTGCTGATACCACACGAGCACATGGAATATTCTTTTGTGTAGGGTGGATAGTAATCATGTAAGGTGGCAGCCTTGTCAACTACACTGCAGTGGCAAAACTGGCAAACTGGCCAAGAGCCAGATATGAGATGCTGCTGGTAAACGGGGATGGAACAGCGGCTCAGTGGGTAGCACTGACCAAAGACATCACCAGAATTGGCCCAAATTGAGCATATAGCAGAACACTTTATTAGGTACACCTCCTTGTTTCTACACCCATTATAATATTTCATATGAACACGGATGAATTGTGAATTTGTGTTTAGTGACAGTGGTTTTCTGAAATGTTCTTGCGCTAATACAAACTACAGAATGTCGTTTTTTAATACATTGCCACATGAGGGCTCAAAGGACACGGGCATTCAATGTTGTTTTTCGGACTTGCCGCTTACCTGCAGAGATTTCTCCAGATGCAACGATTCTTTTGATGATATTATGGACTGGAGATGATAAAATTCCTTACAACTGCGCAATGATAAATGTTGTTATTAAACTATTGGACTTTTTTGCTCATGCAGTTGTTCACATTGTGGTGAAGCTTGTCCCATCCTTGCTTGTGAACGACAATAACTTTATACCTAATCATGACAGAGTAGAGTATACAGATGGACAACAGTCTGTAAATTGTAGAACTAGTGCATCTGTAAGATAGGCAGAGCTGAAATAATGGACAGTAAGTGTAGCATGACGACGTGACGATGGGCCTCCAAGGAATTCCCACTTAAGACTGATTTTAAAATCTATTTTGTTTTCAAATCTATTTTGCTACTTATTTTATTACCAACTAATCATTCAGATTTAAATTGTATTACTTACTTAATTTTACTATGACTTTAATATACTTTTAAGTATTTACCTAATTAACATCTGGGTCACCCATGGAGGTCGGGTCCCGTTTGAAGTCTTGGTTCCTCCCAAGGTTTCTTCCTTCTACTTTCAGGGAGATTTTCTTTTCCACTGTCGCCCTAGGCTCGCTCAACTTGGCATTGGCCTTTTAAGATAATATAAGATTGTATATAAATACATTTTGATTGATTGATAGAAACAAAGCTAATAATTCTGATATGATTGTATACAACAACAATAATATACAACAAGATAAGCTAAAAAAATGTTTAATTTACCCTCATTTTAATTTCACATTTCAGTTTTGAATCTGTAGACCCTGAATTAATAGTAGAAATGTACCAATTATAGTCATTTATCTGTTATGAGATTCTCATTCTCATTTGAGACTGGCTCTTTAAGACTAACTCTTACCCAGTACTGCATTCTGTATTTAATTCTATATACCTGTATAATATGATACATGTTTTAGAAAATCTTCCCTAGGTAATGTTCTGAATCAACTACATGAACATTTCCAGCGAAAAAACTCTTTTGAAAATCTCGCAGCTGCTGTTCCAACCGTATTCCAGCCATCCGCGAGCACGCGCACGTCAGCTAACTTCCTTTCAGAGTTTTGTTTACTCTCGTTTTTTTGAGTGTGTTCTCTGCTATCCTGGATCAAAGCCTAAGCCATCCATTAATTGATCAGCGAGTTAGATCATACACGCCTTTGTCTCCCGCCTTTTCACTCTCATCTGAAGTGATGATCACCAGCATCATCATCTGTCCTGGTAACATTCTTAATGGGCCACTGATTCTGCTGGGTTAATCAAAGCTAGCGTAGCTTTTATGTGCTTTGAGACGTCTTGCTGCCTGTTGAAAGGAGCTCAGTGTGACTCTTCTCCTTGATACTCACATTCAGACACTTCTTATGATGATGCGCGCAGCATTTAGGTGTGCCTTGTTGATGCATGTTGTGTAAAGTTGGTGAGTGGGGTGGGGTGGGGCGGGGGCTGTGTTGCGAGAAACGTTGGTGTCTGTTAGCGTGCGACTTGACGCCGTCGTTTATCTGTGTGTATATGTGTGTGTGGGTGCGTGTGTCTATGTTTGTGCATCTGTGCACTCACACTTGTGGCTGGTCTTATTATATTCCTACCCACTGGGCCACTAAAAGGTGTATTAGGTCTTGAGAGGCTTTCTTTATCCTCTTACTCACTTTTACACACCTTTTATCCTCATAGGAGCCTGCGTTCTAGCCTGAAAAGCAATGCATCTGTGTGTAAATGAGTCCCTGTTGTACAACCCCAAATCAGAAAAAGTTGAAAATGCAAATCAAAAATAAACACTGTGTTTCTTCCATTTGCTTTGACTTTTATTGCGGGCAGTATGAATCCAAAATAACGGTCCATTTGTCAATACGCATCCATGTTCCTGCATTGCAAATTTCAAATGATGTTTGCACCCTAAGGCGTTTCCCACTTTCTTAAATTTTCACCACACTTAAAAGACATTTTGGCACAAAAGATCGCACAAGTGAATTGGCTATTCGGGTGTTATTTCGTTCCACTAGTCCAGCAAACATGGCTTAAGATGAGCAACAGCACAGGGGTTGTTGTTGAGTCGTACTAAGCTTCCTTCGAGGATCACTGATTAACATCCCATTTGGAGATCCTCAGCCCTCCTATGCTCCTCAAAGAATCTTTTGTGGACGCAGCTTTTGTACGAGATCATGAGTATAATCACCTGGTGACATCACCTGTTTGAAATCATATCATCTTGGGTTCATACGGTTCAGACACAATTTTTTTGTGTTGTCTGCACTTTCCTTACTGTGCCAACTGATTTGGGGTTGCATGTGTGTTCCTCTGCATATGAATAAGCCTGGTTGTAATTCCAATACAAAGGTGTGAATTATTTGGTAAATTTATCTATTCAATGAATGAATGCAAAGAGTTCCTGTATTGTGTTTTTCGTGTGTGTGTGTGTGTGTGTGTGTGTGTGTGTGTGTGTGTGTGTGTGTGTGTGGGCAGAAGTATTCCGCCGCTTCTCTATGCAGCATCACCACAGAGGTTCTGAAAGTTCTGAATGCCACAGAGGAATTAATCGGAGAAGCTGAGGGCAAAGGACATGACCCCTGTGAGTCCCCGGCCGGGACGCCACTCTCCTCTGGACCTCACACCAAGAAGCTGGACCAACATCTGACCAAGATGGAGGAGAATGTATAATAAATTAAGTTCACAGTTTATACATACAGTCCGAATCAAAAGATTGAGACCGCTGGTGAAAATGCTTCTGCTTTGCATTCTTCTCCAATTTAGTTTTAGTTACAAGTCCATCCATCCATCCATCCATCCATTATCTTCTAAAATCAACCACCTATAGGTGCATCACAAGGAACATGATGTGCAAACACACACTCATTCACTTACACCAGATCACTTTAGAGATGCCAAGCTGACTTTGCATGCCTCTGGGCATGGGATGACCAAGTTGGGACTCAAACCCATGACCAGTGACTAGAGCTGTGAGGCGACAGGGCCAGCCATTACACCACGTTGCTGACCAATAGACACCTGAAGTCATTTAGTGCTTAAAACGTGTTTGCATGCTGTAAGGGACAGACTGTGACTGTCTCATTCATTCTTGTTTGCAGGTTTACCTCGCAGCAGGAACTGTGTACAGCTTAGAGGGGGCGTTGAGTGATCTGGAGGACTGCGCTCGCAGCATCAGCAGCTCCACCACTGAAACTGAACTGGCTTTTCTGGAGGATCAGGTGGCTAGTGCTGCTGCTCAGGTGCAACAGTCTGAACTGCAGGTGTGTGGGAATAGCTTTTGGATTTGTGTAAGAATTTTCAGTGCTGCTAGTCGTTCAACTATTAAGACATATTCAAATATATAGATGGACAGATATAAAAGAAAGAAATTAACAGTGATATATATATATATATTCTTTCTAAAGGCCCAAATGGAAAATGTACAATGCATTATAATGGATTTAGAAACTTGTAATTGCTGAGTCACAGAGTGCACAGTACTTAAAAATCCAGCAGCACTCCTCTGATCCACTCATATACCAACACACACTAACACATCGCCACCACCAACATCAGTGTCAGTGCGGTGCTGAAAATGAACAGAGAAATAACAAAGTATGTAGAGAAACAGTCTGTAATTATAGTACAAGTAAAAGTGCCACTGCAATACTGCGAAACATGGAAGTGATCAAAATTAGGCAATGAGCTTAGAAACAGGGAAGTGTACCTAATAAAGTGATAAAGGTTTGTAAAGAAAGTGAGATATCTCTGGGCTTTTCTGGCATTCTTGTTTCCTACAGATTTCAGACATCGAAGCCAGAATATCGGCACTTAAAAATGCTGGCTTGAATGTGGCCGCATGCTCTCGATTGTCAAAAACCAAGGTGAGATCTATTTATTTGTGTATTATCTCCAGTTTATTTGACTAGTTTGTTTAAGTTGATGATTCTCAGTATTAGTAATAGTGGTATCAGAGTCATAGTAATATCAAAGTTCTCATCAACAGGTTGAGTCAAAAGCACAGAACGCCCTTTTATTTTAGATACAAAACGAACGGAAATGACATATGACATCTCTTGTTGGGACCAGTATTTTGATCTGTCAGTAATGGTCCATAAACTAAATCCATACTAATAACCATAATAATATTTAGGCGAGCACAAACCTTTGGTTATCTGGTGTACATGCTCTTTATAATAGCACTCCAGACTATTTTGCTCTTGCAATAGTTGGACTGTTAGTGTTGGCCTGCTTAAATAGATTTGTTTTTCATCTAATTGGTTTCGTGGTAGCCTCAGACGTTTGACTCTTCACGTCACCAGAGACGAAAGCTGCCTGCTCCTCCTGTCACAGGTACATTTCTCTAAATTCATCATATCACCTGTAGAGATGCTAGATCTGTAACGTGTGATCGCTCCGGTCACAACATGAGTCACACAGCTTTGGATGGAAACAACTAGGAAATGCATCCTAGGTTTGATCAATATGAGATTGGCCTTAGATATTAGAAGATGATATTAAATTGGAAAGCTGCTTTCAGATCATATTTAGACAATCATTTTCCATTGTAAAAAGTGCTATAGAAATAAATCAGACTTGTTTTAAAATGTGGATTTTTGGTGCTGGGAAACCATTCTGGTCTCTCGCGGTGACAAGAGGCTGATGACCAGAGATACCCGTGTTACATGATCAGTCACCATCAAATTGTCTCTAATTTTCATGTGCAAGTCATTATGCTGTCTACATGATGGACATGATTTGTGAATGAAACAGGATCCTGCTTGGAAACATGCTATGTTCTTTTTTTTTTTTTAGTTCTTTTTTGTTTGCCACATCAGTGATACACAACAGTGTATCATGGTGTGTCCAGGCACAGCTCCTGTGTTCACAATTATTGACACCTCTGCTATAGATGAGTAAAAAAATAATTATAGCAAATTAAGAAGAATGAATGTGTAATAATGAATAAGCTTAATGTATTATATTCCATTTCTATATTTCTATTTTACACGATTGGAGGGTCTTCTTCTTGGCCGTTTTGTTCTGCTGGGATATATATATGTATATATATATATATATATATATATATGGGCGGCACGGGGGCTCAGTGGGGCGGCACCGCTTCCTCACAACAAGAAGGTTCCGGGTTCAGTCCCAGGGTGGAGCGAGTCCTCTCTGTATGGAGTCTGCATGTCCTTCCCGTGTCTGCGTGGGTTTACTCCTGGTACTCCGGTTTCCTCCCACAGTCCAAAGACATGGGTTAATTAAACACCCCAGGCGTATAACTGGAAACAGCTGCACGCCGGTCCCAAGCCCGGATAAACAGGGAGGGGTGGAGAAAGCAATGGCAAAATACTCCACTATCCTGCCGAAATACTTCATGGATCACATCGATGAAAGAC
>JAUZST010004104.1:0-16573 GCA_034779995.1 Parotocinclus haroldoi
AAATCTGGTAGTTGGATGGATGGTAGGTTACAAAGGTCATATGTGAAATGTTGGATGGTAGGTTATAAAGCTGGTAGGTGGATGGATGGTAGGTAATAAAGCTGGTAGGTGGATGGATGGATGGTAGGATACAAATCTGGTAGTTGGATGGATGGTAGGTTACAAAGGTCATATGTGAAATGTTGGATGGTAGGTTATAAAGCTGGTAGTTGGATGGATGGTAGGTTACAAAGCTAGTAATCGGATGGATGGATGGTAGGATACAAATCTGGTAGTCGGATGCATGGATGGATGGATGGATGGATGGATGGATACAAAGCTGGTAGTTTGATGGATGGATAAAACAAATGGTAGCTGACTAGAAAGATCAATTAATGGAGAGTTATGAAGCTGACAGTTTGATGGAGGGAAAGCTTGATACAGAGCCGGTAGTTGGATAGCTGGATAGTGAGCTAGACAGGCAAATGGATGAATGATTCGCCAGTTAGAGCACTAAATAAGCAGATAATTCATTAAATAGCTTGTGATTAGGTGGATGGATTGATGGATGGATTTATTGTAATTGTAGAAGTAGTTGGCTGGACAGAATATAAGCACAGTTCTAATCTGAGCACAGACTGAAACAGTTTATGGGGGGCATTACCACATGTCATGCTAAAGAACCCAATGAAACATTGCTTTGATTAACTCAGCAGGAACTGTGTAAATCATTAATCTTTATAAATGTAACAAACTCACACGTCTCTTCTTGCAGGGCCACAAATAGGTGTGTAGGGGGGCAGAGGTCGGACTTGGAACTCAGCCTCAGGAAAACCGCCCAGTCGGACTGCAGTTCCCAGAAGGCTTTGCTCCAGGAATCAGATGAAGAATAGACGAATATTCCTGGAAACTGAACTTCGGAAGATTGTCGTTAATGGAAACGAGTACACAATACAGAAACACAATGTCCATGTAGTTCGATTTCTGTAATTTGTTTTCACAGGTTGGATTGTAGTTGATGCTAATGACGACTAATTCAGTCTTTGGGTTAATTCCCCAATGGCATGCCAAAGAATTGAACTTGGGCTTGAGCCAAAAACAAAAAAAAAAATCTGTTTTTCAGGTTTTCATACTGCTACAGCAAGAAAGCTCTGTACAAAAGAGAAAACAGTTGCTTGGTTGAATTTCACTGGACCTGTCATTTAACTGGAACGTCAGGCTGCATTCTGAAAACTCTTATCAAACTCTAAAATAGAAGCAGCAAACCAGATAGACCTGTTCTGCTGTCACAGTTCTAACACCTCAGTGTGACCACTCAAGCATGCTCACCAACATTCAAGTTTTTGTTTACACGAGTACATCACCTGGGCAGTGATTTGAGTACGTGGAAACAATTCAAACAGGTTCAATTGTTCAGGGTGTAATGGAATGGTCACAAGGACAGAGTGGTTAGGGAACGTGAATGGGGAGACTCAAAGACGAGTTTAGGATTTTTATCTTTTACTGTAATAAGGAATGAAATGAATTTTGTACCTGTAATGATGTCATCTGTGTTTGACTTTAAGAATAAAGAAATTAGAGCAGTTCAAGAGACATTTGATCACGAAACATTTGAATGCAGTTCATTTGCATCTTTTAGCTGCTTGACCGTGTGAAAGACTCGCACTCGGGCCTTATCTGAAGTGGTCACTAATCCTTATATTCCACATATTACAGTTTTAACCTATAGCCGACAGAACTCGTGGAGTTGCGGTCGATTAATTTGGACACTCATTAGCTTTAGCAGATTAGCAGATTCCCTCAAGGCAACTGCTTAAACAACCTGCTTCTACCTAAAAAAATACACTGCTCACAAAAATGAGGGGATATCATCAGAAGATGATCATACACAAGATCATCAGAAAAGGAAATGAAAAGTCAAATAAGGGCTTTCAATCATGCAAATGAGATGCAAACTCAATGATGGTGATTGAGTAGTAAGTGATGTATTTATAGGGGTGAATAGAAGCATGTCAAACGGGACCAGGGTGC
Organism: Parotocinclus haroldoi; assembly: GCA_034779995.1. NCBI lineage: Eukaryota > Metazoa > Chordata > Actinopteri > Siluriformes > Loricariidae > Parotocinclus > Parotocinclus haroldoi. The sequence continues at coordinate 2,011 of JAUZST010004104.1, forward strand.
CCCCACATTGACTGCTCAATAGGGTGTATGGTCACCCACGAGTTCCAAAACACACTGCTAGTGATGGGGCATGGACAGGATCAGATTATCCAGCAGTTCTTGTGGGATCCTCTTCGTATTCATTTTGAAATATCCCCTCATTTTTGTAAGCAGTGTACCGGATGAAACAAACAAGTTGCATGAAAAGGGTAGAATTCTGATAACCGAGACGTTTCAGCACCCATCCCGCTGAAAAATAGCAATGGAATGTTTTAATGCAGCAAACAAAATAAGTAAAATGAACATTACTGAAAAGAATATTACTAAAAACTGAACTATTAACTCTGTTGGACTTTATACTGTCCAATCGTATCTCTGTGTAGTGCTTTTTATTAGAAAATTTACTTGGGGGTCAAGCAGGAGCATGCAAGTAATCACAACACAGCGACTGTGAACCAGTTTATATACTTATAGGCTAGAGAGAATATACAGGTAAGTGAGGGGACAAACAAAAGGGTACTGCTTCCAATAGGACAGGTACATACAAGTCATTTACAGTACGTTATAAATAAGCAGCAGAAAATCATCCAAACAAACATGAACAACTAAAAATACATTAAAATATACAGGGTGAGTAAAAAGGAAACTTTTATTTTAGAAACAAAAGGGAAATTCTATATCTGAATACACCAGAAAGTAATGGGGCCTATCTTTTAGGCCATGTCCAGAACATGGCCGCCATCTTCAAAGCCACCATATTGGATCATGGCTAAATTTTCAATGGGAAAATGGTCATGTAGCATATCAAAGAAGGCCAGACATGTATCAGAATTGCTACAATATCTCTTGAGGTTCTAAAGGTGTCAACATACAAAGTTAACTGATAATTGGTAAACGGTAACTGAAGATGGAATTGACGATTCTGATGTCCTGGGAACACAGCTGCCATATCATAGCAACAAACTTCAATAACCGACACCTGGAAAGTAGGGGTGGGCAATATGGCCCTAAAGTAATATCACAATATTTAGGGTGCTTTTGCGATAACGATATACAGTCGATTCCGAATAATTGGACCACATCGGGACGTGATCATAATAACCGGCTGGCTCGTTTGAAGAACTTATCCAGTGGGATCTGACGCCTTCTTTTGACCGACTACACTTGAATAAAATCAAGAAAGCGGTGGGCGTGGTCACCTTCCGCTGGTTTTGCTCTTGTCAACACAACTTTTCGGATTTCCTGACCTTTGATAAAAGCATAAATTTTCCCGGGGATCCCAAAAATCCTCCCATATCTCACTGACCCGCTTTGCATCCGCTCTAAGTGGAGACCTGTGGCTTCTTTTTCTTATTCGCTCTCTCCTTCTTTGGTCCGATTAAACAGAATTTTGGTCCAAATAAGCAAATAAAATTACACGTATATACTAGGATTTGTTTCGTTACTTTAGGATTTGGTCCGAATTAGCAGCTGGTCCCATTAACCGGTGGTCCAATTAACTGGATTCGACTGTATTTTGGCTTGGCTCTCGATGAGATAGGGAGATATATAATATATATGTAAAATTGTCTTGTCATTCACCCTTCTTTCTATCCACGTCTGTGATGGCAGATTTCAGTTGATAGATTGATTAAACTGTTTATTGGATGTTAAAGTGATCATTTCTGTCTGGAACAGCCCACACTCATCATGTTACTTGTTCACAGGAAACACCTTGATTGCTCTACGTTGTGCCACAGATGGCAAAAGGAGCCCAAGTCTGACCTTGGAGCTGAGGAGAAAGCTCTAGCAGTACATCACAAAGAGGATGAAACACTAAACATAAAAGCAGATAAATCATCTGATTAATAGTTTTGATTCGAGGTTTGCTACTGGAACCGTAATAAACATAGTCAGGGTAATAGATGGTGTGAACAGCTGATCCTCCGTATGAATGGAAACGAAGGACAGCGGGCAGTGTTGAATAGCAGCCTTCACTGTATTGACACTTTTTTAAAAACAGGATTTTACTCTAGAAATGCGTAGTTTTGTATAGTTACATTTGTAAAGGTTTTATTAAGTAAAATATGAATAGTTTACAACAACACTCGTGTCATGATTTGATGTTTATATTGTGTGTGTGCTTGGTTTTAGTTCGAGTTCGAGTTTTATTGTCGTGTACACAGCAGAACAGGAAATGGAATTCTTACTTTGCTGTTCCTCCATTCGCCAAATATAATCTTAAGAAAACAGTATGTAGAAAAATTGAAATAAAATAAAAAATTACTCGTGCATATGTGCAAATATGTAGAGCAGCTGTTTATAAGGTTGTTGTGTTTACCTGCAGTGGCTTTAGAGGAGCACAGACAGGCCTTTTACATGTTTCTGTAGGCACCAGCCATGTTGTGGGGTAAGAGAAATCCAGCCTAGAGTGCTTAAAGTAACACGCTTTCATCTCATTCGATTAGCTGTACTGTTAGCTGTTTTCTCACCAAACAGTTCCAGGGACTAAGTTGCCAGGAACTATCCCCCACAGAGCTTCCAAAGACCCACATTTGTTCCAGGGCTTTGCATTTACATTCCTCCGAATGTAAGAGTGCTCTGTGGCTGAAGTGACATAAGCTGCACGAAGGTCATTAATACGACTCAAAATCTCGTAGCTCCTCCACCACACATAGGCTCTGTAAAGCCTGGACTTCACTGTCGGCCCATTTGTCAGTTTTTTTTCTCCTTTATTTTATATGCAGAATCTGTTGTTCATACAGCTACGGGTATACACGTTTATTTAAACACTGAGCTTGAATCAACACTGAACACTTACATCTGGACCAATCCCTCGATTAGAAATGCATTTGTTCCCTGGGCCAGAGATGCACAGTACCTTCTAACACCCCCCTGTGCTCAGAGGAAATGAGCAGTGCATGAATAGGGAGTGATGAACACTGGGATCAATAAGCCTTCACTTTCAATACATTATTCAGTCAATTAAACGAGAGTCTTAATTCTAAAATAAGCTATACATTAATAATACATTTAACATGCAGAGTGCCCTTTATTGTCCTTATAATATATATTAATGATTTTGCCGGTACGATAAGGCCTATTTATGTTATAATATATACACTGCTCGCAATAACTGGGGGATATTCCATTCAAAATGATGACCACATTCCCTTTTGATCCAACATTGCGGCATTTTAAGATGGCAACCATATTCCAGACACAGACTAAAAGATAGGCCCACTCACCCATTGCTTGCTGGGGTATTTAGAGATGTCATTTTCCCTTTTGTTCCTGAAATAAAAAGGTGTCCTATGTATATTAAACTCCTTGCTTTACGATACTTACGAGACTGGATTTTCTGGACCGTGTCCCCATCGTAAAACAATGACTACATGTAGGCTTTTTCCAAAGCTACCTGTAAGCACCTTGTGTGACACCTTTGTTTAGTCCCTGAATTCACGGAGTTCCATAAAGAGTACAGATTATTTTATTTCGACTTTATTATAAAATACGAAATGGAACATATTACGTAAACATGAGAAGAGTTCATCTTCAGCACAACGCGGCAGGTAAATGTTACAGAATATCCTGTTTAGTGCGTTTCCCCTTTAGCATTCAGCCGGAGCCCTTCTATCCAACGGTGTCATTCTATTCAAATCAGCTCTAGCCTCCATAATTCATTTTTAGATTTTATATACTTTGGTGTCCATACACTACAATAATGGTGGATTAAAATGTTTAGGAACTAAATGATGATGAGGCCCTGCACTGAGCTGTACAAAATCTTTACTGACAGAGGTTCAGAGAGCAAACAGACCTTCTTACACACGCACACACGCGCACACACACACACACACGCGCACACACACACACGCAGAGTTCAAGGTTTCCCTCTCTGATACATCCAACATCTTAAAGTCTTTTTTTAAAATCACGATTAATCATAAGGTGCTTCTTCATTCGACTGTGTGTGGGTGTGGGTGTGTGTGTGTGTGTGTGTTAATTTACACCAGTGGTTTCTGACACTCGAACAACAGAGGGTAAATCTGTTCCACAGCCATGGCAACATTCTGAACATTTGGTCCTGTAGAAACAGAACATTTATACACGTTAGGTCATTTACTGAGAGGACCATTAAATAAAGTTCATCCTAAAAAATCATTTATTCATAGGACCATCAAATTTAACCCACTAACAATAATATTTTAATGGCATACATTTTCACGGTTCATCCTTTTAATGGCCTGTACTTACGGGCCGTATCCTAAATGTTCCCCTATTCACTTTTGCACACACTACACTGATCAGCCATGACATTAAAGCCATCTGACCAATTCTGGGCTCTGATCTGCTATGACAGGATGTGTGCTTTATCGCATTATCCTGCCTGAAAGAGGCCACTGCCGTTACCAGTTACCATTTCTGAGCACTTGGTCTGAAACTATGTTTAGATAGGTGTTGGGTGTCGATATAGCATCCACAGGAATGCCATGAGCCATGGTTTCCCAGTGGAACATTACCCAAAGCATCACACTGTCAATGGTCTTCACGGCACCAGTCAGTGGTTTTAAGGTCATGGCTGATTGGTCTATATTTTGTACATGCAGCCCGGTCTAAAAATCCTATCCCACACGGGACAATCTACAGCCTGGAAGTTAGCCTGCTGGAGTTTTGCATGAAAGAAGAATGGATTGTGGCCTGTATTTCCTAATGTGCTTGCAGGTTGGTAGATGTTAATGGCAGGTACTAACATATGCTGCAAGCATAAACTCATGCTGTCAGCCTGCCAACATACCATCAATGATCGGTAGCAAAGGAGATGGTGCCAAATATGAAGGCAAGGTCCATGAAAGTTGAGAGCACGTGTTTTAACATTTGAATTTTCACTGTATTCTTACAGAGATAAATGAGTGGTTCATGCAGTTATTTTTTATTCTTTTCACAGGCCTATGCCTTTCAAATTTACATTAACATTTTTAGTAATTTGGCAGACACCCTTATAAAGAGTGACTTACAATCTTTTTCTCATCTGCTCAATCCTGGTCAGAGTTACGGGAAAGCCGGTGCCTAGCCGGGAGCACAGGGCACAAGGCAGCAACAACCATCGACAATTCATCACAATACACTCACAAAACCAAAGTACGGAGTAAACCCGTGTGGAGACGGGGAAGATATGCAGACTCCACACAGGCCGAGTCTGAGGTTGGGATAACATCTGGGATGCTGGAGCTATCAGATGTGCCCCTGACCTAAAACTTTGTGATTTAAGCAAGTGTGAGTTAAGGATACAGCACAGAGATGGGATTTGAACCCTGAACCTTCTGGTTTGCAGCCCAGTTCCTCGACTACACTGGTCACAACTATTAAGGGAATATTTAACTCGGGGAGACGCCATTTTGATATTTTTTGTGAACTTGACACACATTTCTATGGCTTTTAAAATGTACATTTGATTTTTAATTGGTCGTGTTTTACTTGTTGCTTTCGCTCTAATGCCAAATGTTAAGTATAATGCATACTATTCAAATTCCATTTTATTTAACATACAATCACAATAAAGCATACATTCATTCATATACAGATTACACATATAAAGCGACATCCTCGTATTTAGCAGCTTTGAGCCTGGTAAGATTGGAAGACTTTTTTCATGTTTGTTTGACTCATGTGAGCTGCTTAATATGGGCTAAATCAGTCCCTAAGTCTTTAAGTTATGTGTGTAAGCCTGTAATCTGTCCATACTCTTATTTTATTAAAGCAGTAGCTGCGTGATTCAATACTGGAATGAAGCCGGGTTTAAACTCGGCTGCCTTTTAAGATAATTCAAAGTCACTCTGTATGAGGCGAGTCCTATGAAATGTAGGTTTAATTCTGAAACAGAATGAGCAACATAATCAATCTCCATGTATGAATATACAAGGCTGTCTAACAATAGACCTGCGAATAAATATATAACAATCAACCCGATCCAGACTTGTGGAAAGGCCACAAAACAGAAATAAGCCTCCGGCTTAACAGTTATTATTAGACAACATGTTTTAAAAGGTGAATTTATTCCAATTCATCTGCGGTTTCGTTGCAAGCTGCATTGTCTGTCACAACCTGGGACCAAAGTAGTAATTTAAACTGCAAATTGGTTCCTTCCAGCAGGATATCGAACTATGTGACAAAGCTCAAATCATTTCAAACTGACTTCTTGAATGAAACAATGAGTTCATTGAACTTAAAAAGCCTCCCCAGTCACCAATAGAGCACCTTAGGGATGTGGCTGAAAAAAAGGAAAGCTGGAATCTACGCCATGAAGAATTAGGGCAGTTCTGAAGGCTATTAAGTACAATATGTACCTAATAAAGTGGCCTGCAAGTTGATTTACCAAAATGTATGAAACGACACTCGGCAGTACAGCCACAAATGTTTTACCAAGTTTTATGACAGGACCAAAAGTTACACAGCTTAGAAACAAACAGTGGATGAATTACAGCTACCTGGTATGTAGCTTCCAAAGCGTTTTTGTTAGCTTTCTGACAGAGTGAACGGCTTTTATTCTTAGGTCAGGCATTATAAAACTTTCATTGCATTGACTGATCTGGAGAACAGGTGACACACAGTCAGTCATAGAATCGTCTCATACAGAGCGACTGCTAAAATTCCATTTTCAATCCTACATCCAGCTTTAAATCATTTGCATATTGTTTAGGTGTTGCATTATTTTGTAAAACTAGAAGAACAAGGAGGTTTGAAAGCATTACCTGTAACTGTGATGTTGCCTGTGGAGAAGACCTGCACTGTGGCCCGAAGGTTTTTTATTCTGTATGAAGCAGCAGGGTGAAGCTCAGGCTCATAGCTGAAAAAAAACATACATTTATATAATTAGCACAGACACGGTGCTAAAAGAAGGGCAGGGACAGAGCGACGTCCCTGCTTTAACACACCTGTTAATCTGGTGATGACCTGGTCAGTACTCATTACTCAGTACTCATTGGTTGCTCCTGCAGAGTAATGTTGCTTCTGTGTTCTACAGCTTTTTCGTCAGTAGAGGGTGCTGTTACACTCTTGTACACAGAAATTAAGCCTATTAAATAGCCTACATTATAACAAAACATTTTGACTTAAGTTATAAATACACATATTAAATTAACAGCAATAGACATTTTGAATAAGTAGTCTAAATTCAGCAATATCAAAACGGATGTTATAAAATAAAATTAATATATAGCCTAACTTGATAGCAAAGCGCTTTATAAACTGCTCACCAAACTTAGGGGATATTTCAAAACGAAACATCCCATAATGAAATATCCCCACAGTTTTGTGAGCAGTATAAATATATAATAGCTGTTTTGAATAAGCCCATATTCATATTAAAACATTTGTCACAAATAAGACAACATTTATAGCGAAACTGAGCTATTAAATAAACGTGTATAAATACAGAGCAAAGCGTTACGAGTAAATGAGAAAAATGAAAAATGAATAACGAGCCTCAAGTCATACTAAAACGTGACAAATTAACTAAATATGTAGCCAAACGAATGAGACACCATATAAAAAAATCAATATGCTTAAATTCATAGATAATCAAAATGAATAACAAAAATAATGAATAATCCTCTATGGTAGAAATATATAAGCCTTAATATACAGTAAAAAAATAAATAGCTTAAATTCATTTGCCAAATCAATTAAAAACCTTCGTATTAAAATAAATGTTATAAAAAAAAATTTAAAAAAACAATGACTAAATTCATAGGAAAACCTGCTGGAAATAACCACCCCATAACATAACACAACAACCCCAATTCCAATTAAGTTGCGACGTTGTATAAAACATTAATAAAAAATAAATACGATGACGTGTAAAAATCCTTTTTAACCCATATTCAACTGAATTCACTACAAAAACATATTTAATGTTTAAATGGATAAACATTATTGTTTTTTGCAAAAATTCACTCATTTTGAATTTAGACGAAGTTCACGGGCCTTCAGTGTTGGTTTTCGGACTTGATGCTTACTTGGAGAGATTTCTCCAGATTCTCTGAATCTTCTGAGGAAATATTTCAAGACGGGAAACATTGTTCTTAAACTGTTGGACTTTTTGCTCATGCAGTTCACAAAGTAGTGAACCTCGTCCCATCCTTGCTTGTGAACGACTGAGCCTTTAGGGGATTCTCCCTTTATACCCAATCATGACACTCACCTATAGAATGTTCCCAACAGGTATTTGTTCTTTTTTTTGTTGCCCCTGTCCCAACGCTTTTGGAACGTGTTGCAGGCATAAAATTGCAATTGAGTAAATATTTGCAAAAAAACAATAAAGTTGATCCGTTTTAACATAAAAGATCTTGTCTTTGCTGTGAATTCCATTCAGTATGGGTTGAAAAGGATTTGCAAATCACCGTGTTCTGTTTTTATTTATGTTTTACACAATGTCCCAACTTCATTGGAATACTGTGAACTTTAAATACATTCACAGTAACAGAGATGTTACACATAAGAGAACACATTTTGGGTTCATATCTTAAATCTTAATCTAATTAACAGGTTATTAAGAACACATATTACACTGATTTCTGTGAAAATCTCAGCACAGGTAAACAAGTCTCTCAGTGCTGATTCAGTCCTGCTAGGGTCAATAAAATGTGCATCACAAGGCGTACGAAGGAGAGACGTCAATAACTATTTGCTTGTCAATTTGCATAACTCAGTTTGGTTGAAGACGAGTCTTTTAGGATCTAGATCTGTTTGAGCATTTGGGGATATGCTGAACAAAGATGTCTGATCCATGGATGCCCCAAATTGTAACTTACAGGACTTAAAACATGGTTAAATGAACTTCCACTGAGTGTCTGAATGGAGTCTTATTCTGTCTTTACGCGGTGACTAAAAACTCTACATAAAAAGCCCTTTGCTTGCTTTGTTGATTTTACCAACATGAATCCTAACTGGTTTTGGATGAATTGTGTTCTAAGGTTTTAGCTTATTTGTACTAACATGACGTTTGGCCTGCTGGGAAGAATGTAAAGCACTTTTTTAAGGGCGTCTGCTAAACGCTGCCTCCCACATCTTGGTGCCACATGACAGGACACCTTGGAGCTCCATGCAGTCCATGCTTTTACGCCTTAACCAATATGTTAGTATCTGTTCCTCCATGATACCCATAGCTAATGCTGTGTCAGGTAGCGCTCATAATCCAGGCCTTGATATTTGAATCAGTTCAGTGTTATTGTTCTCAGTTCACCCACACGCACACACCACACCAACACCACATACACACCAAATACACACCAACACACAGCCTGTGTGTGAACAGTCCTCTCAAACAGGTCACATTTATACTGTGGAATCACTATAGTATGCTTGGAATATATGGTGAATTATATATTTTAAATCAGCGTGTATTTAGAGTTACATCTTTATAAAATGGCTTTTGAGAATCTCCCTATGTTTATTTGTTGATTGTTTTATTTACATTTACATCATTTAGCAGACGCTTTTATCCACAGCAACTTACAGTTGATACAGTCTTACAATCCAAGCAGTTGTAGGTTAAGGGCCTAAATGTAGCAGATTGGAAGAAATGGGATTTGAACCCTGAACCTTTTGGTCCATACTACACAGTAATCAATTTTAAAACCAGTGTTCGATAGCCCTTTATTCTGTGCCGCATTTAAGTTCAGGGGGTTGCCAGGTCCCATAAGTGAAATTCATTGGGAAAAACCCGTGGAAAAAAGCAGACACAAAGCCAAGTCTGTTGAATAAGTGAAGCTGGCAAATCTGTCGGCATGTGCGGACTGAGAACACTGATTAAAATCAGGTAACTGCTATATATGCTATGAGAAATAAAATTACTGGGATAAATCCAAGCTCGCTTTATCAGATTTCTTAATCTGATTTTCAGACCACTTGAATGAAATGACCTGATTATAAAGTGCTTGTAAACACATTTCATGTTTCCTGGTTCCTGACTGATGAAATGAGTTTCCCCACACCATTCAGAACAGCCCAGTCGCTCTTCTTCAGTAGAAGTCAGAGGACTCACCTCTTCATACAATAACTAGAACAATGTCTTTTCTATTCTCTGCACTTTTGTTGTACCTGCTCCTTGTAGGTGGCTACCCTGAAGCTCTTATGCTTTATTCTTATTATTATTCATGTTTCCTTAGTTTTAAGCTGTTTGTTAGTCTCCGAGTTGCATTACTGGTCTGACTGGTAATAAATGCTTATACATCGAGTACTTGCCTCATGGTTCCTTAACGTGTTTGCATGTTTTGGAAGTCACCCTGAATACATGGAAATGGACATATCAGGGTGTAACAGCCACATCTTAGTGTATCGGCAGTGACCAACAATGCTAGTGGTTTTATTTCTTTTTTGCATCGTTCCCATTATTAACTCTTTCCGTGGAGTGCCTCCTGTACCTTATGCATTCTGTAATTTTCCTATGTCCTGGAAAAACTGGCTTAGAGAAGAACCGCCAAATAAAGCTTGTGTACACAGCCCTAGAACAAATGAACAGACCACTCAAAATGTTCTTTAAATCAACATATCTACAAATAGGGTAGCAGTACTATAACAAAGAAACCCCTTATTCTAATCAATGAGCTACTGATTACATTTACATTTATGTCATTTAGCAAACGCAACTTATCCAGAGCGACTTACAATTAGTACAGTCTTACAATCCAAGCAATTGTGGGTTAAGGGCCTTGCTCAGGGACCCAACTGTGGCAGAGGTGGGATTTGAACCCTGGACCTTCCGGGTCATAGTCCAGTTCCTTAACCACTAGGCTACCACAGTCCCATTAGGTGATTAGGTGATTATCTGAAACAAATCTCATTTATCCAGGAAGTACAGGACACATGAAAGCTTTGATTGAAATACAGATTTTTTTTTTAAAAGTACTGTTTTGTAAAAAAAAAATTACAAAATAAATAAGTTTTCCATCTATCTGTATTATCTGTATTATTAATCAATTGTGTCAGTTGTTATTCACAGAGAAGAATTGCTCTTGTGATTGCTGCAACTAACTAAATATTTGGAATGTGTCAATAATTTACTGAACAAAAAAAGGTTCCACATACAGTACCTGCACACCAGAGAAACTCATTAAGCAGTGGCCTTATCATTTTTCCAGGACTGTAAATACTTTAACCTCATGTTTTAAAACTGAAACAGGTGTGTACAACAAGAGTGTATGACACTGTGTCCGCTTGCCCTGTACAGTGCCAGAGCACTGGCCTGTGCTCACAGTGCACTTAAACGTTCTGGGCCTGAGTACACTGCACATTTATGATGTCACAACACTAATTTTAGTGTTGCAGTAAAGACGCACTTATGCAGCACAATGGTCTTTTCTGTTCTGCATACATACATCTATTACATTTATTAATCAACGTTCTGCACATACAGTGGAGGAAATAATTATCTGATTCCTTGCTAATTTTGTACGTTTGCCCACTTACCAAGATATGAACAGTCTATGATTTTATTTTAACAGTGAATGATCCGCAAAGAGGGTTGGACCAAAATTCCTCCTGACATGTACGTAAAGCTCATCATCATCTACAAAAACCATCTGACTGCTGTGCTTGCCAACAAGGGTTTTGCCACCAAGTATTAAGTCTTGTTTGCTAGAGGGAACAAATACTTATTTCCCTCTGCAAAATGCAACTAAATTTATATATTGTATACAACGTAATTTTCTGGATTTTCTTTAAGATGTTCTATCTCTCACTGTTAAAACAAACCTACGCTTAAAATTATAGACTTTTCATATCTTTCTAAGTGGGCAAACTTGCTCGGTGCAGTGTTGCTCTCTGCTGTATTTAGCATGTTGTTCTTTATTTTTTACACCTAACTTATTATATTCTCCAGGGCCCAAAAATGGTAAAGAATGACAGTCCACCACAAAAATAAACCGGAACTGAATCCTCTAGGCTAGTATTAGCAGCCATGCTGGAACCCTGAGTTTACCAACAGAGTAAGTGTTTTGTTTCTACTTTTCATTTTCAAGCCATTCCATAAGCCTGGTCAGCACTTCATTATAAAAACAGCTTTGTGTTAATGATTTTGTTGACTGTAGGTTAATGCAAGCGTTTGGAACAATAAGACAATGGTGTATAGATGGTACGAAACTTAACAGTTCATGATCCATTAAACTTATGATGGATTTGTCGAGAGTGTAACCTGTACAATACAACTACTGCAGACAATCCAAAGTGAATGAAGATGAGGTGCTGCGAGAGGTACCTGGCAATGGGACGGTTGTTCTTGGTGAACTCTATGAGCCGGATCTGAAACGGCAGGGAACAGACCGCCAGAACGTTCACAACCTTAAAATCTGAAAACCTGACCTGCAGGAGAGCACGCACATGCACGGGTTTAGAGTGAATCAAACTGTACAGTATGAATATGAACACGACGGGAACAGCACAAACATGAGCAGTACCTTAAATCCTATCTTCTGAAGACAACGGGCCAACCTTCTAGCACCTAGTTTAGCCTCGTCCTCACTGCAGACAGAAAGCGAGAGAGATCGTTACTGCCGCCTGTTTGGGTTTGTATACGTTTACTGTATTATTCTGTACTGGGAGACCTTGTTGCTCCAGTGCAAATGATTTTCCCTGATGACCATATGGAAGCTGTGATTCGAGGTTTGCGTAGCTTCATCAGAACTTTCTGTGCAGAAAAACATGAGAAATGTGCCCGTGATCAAGCTGACCCTTATCTTATTACAGCACTTAAGTCTCATAAACAGACAATGTCTTACACTGAACTGAGCTTTATTTGTAAAATATTTATACATTCAGATTAAGCCTAAATAATGGACCTTTTTCACAGACCCCCAGCTCCACCCACACACTTTCCATCTCTCTGTTTAAGTCTAGCTCCGAGATCCAGATAAGCTCTGATATCATAACTTACGCCCACTTCCGGTTTGTAGATGACATTGTTCCCCTCCAGGCCGATGGTGCGCAAGTTGAGGTGGCACCTGGTTCTGAAGACTGAAACCACGTTTGTGACGATGATATCCAGCGCCACATCATTACTCGCTTCCATGAGGCCACTTCAGATGGAATAAGCTTATCGTTTCACAAATGCATGACACTTTCTGAAACAAACAATAAAAGGCTTATGATTATCCCGGAGAACACAGAGTGCAGACGTGTCCTGGATGGGACGCAAATTTATCACAGCTCCGACCGGGGACGCTGTCACAGTGCCGACTGTCCTCCCATCCCGCTGACACAGCCGATTGTGACCCCACGGAAAGTGCTGTCAGGACTACAGCCAGGGTAGCAGAGTTTGTCCAGCAAACAAATTTCGTGACCTGGTCATCCTCCAATATATTTAAGTACTCGTATATGGACGTGAAAAGTGTGGGGCAAATCTAGCACATCTGGTACTCACTCCATCAGGCTGAGCCACAATCGATAAAATATAAAGCTTTATACCTTTCCCTCCAGTCACAACCAAATACATTCCTAACTAAAACGGTGCCTTATTTTAAACAACCCGCTATTTAATGATTAGAAATATACAAGAGAAAACACGTACGCTAATTGTATATCTAAGGATCTCTGTTGTATCTCTATTTTATCTCTGTGGTAGATTAGCGGTTAAGGACTACTGGATTACGGACCAGAAGCTCCAGGGTTCATAACCCACCTCTGCCAAGCTGCCACTGTTGGGTTCTTGAGCAAAACAATTATCCCACTATTTCTTGGCTGGTAAGATTGTATCAGTTGCAAGTTGCTCTGGATGAGGGTGTCTGCTAAATGACATAAACTTAAATGTATTGTGTACAAAAAAAAGCAAAAGGAAAAGAATGAGAGACGTTGCAGATAGACATACTTACAGGCACAGAAAGAGAAAGACATACAGACAGTGTTTAAAGAGGGAGAGAGAGAGAGAGACACTTACAGAGAGAGAATGAGAGACAGAGAGAGACATGGCTAAAGAGAGACAGTAAGCACGACAGAGAGCTAGAGAGAGAGGGACAGACAAAGAAAGTAACTAAGAAAGGCAGAGAGAGGGACAGAGAGAGAAAGAGTGAGACAGAGAGTGATTTACAGTGATCCTCTCATTATCATCACCAGAGGCTCTGTGCTGGGACAGGGGGACAGGTACCGATAGAGACAGGTAGATCGATAAAGACAGAGAGAGAGAGAGAGAGAGAGAGAGAGAGAGAGAGAGAGAGAGATGTAGACAGGAAGTGAGAGAGAGAGAGTGTGAGAGAAACAGAGAGTGAGAGAGAGACAGAGTGAGAGAGAGACAGAGAGTGAGAGAGAGACAGAGAGTGAGAGAGAGACAGAGAGAGATGTAGACAGGAAGTGAGAGAGACAGAGAGTGAGAGAGAGACAGACAGTGAGAGAGAGACAGAGTGAGATGTAGACAGGAAGTGAGAGAGACAGAGAGTGAGAGAGAGACAGACAGTGAGAGAGAGACAGAGTGAGATGTAGACAGGAAGTGAGAGAGACAGAGAGTGAGAGAGAGACAGACAGTGAGAGAGAGACAGAGTGAGATGTAGACAGGAAGTGAGAGAGACAGAGAGTGAGAGAGAGACAGACAGTGAGAGAGAGACAGAGTGAGATGTAG
>JAUZST010004105.1:0-11143 GCA_034779995.1 Parotocinclus haroldoi
GTGTGTGTGTGTGTGTGTGTGTGTGTGTGTGTGTGTGTGTGTGTGTGTGTGCGTGCGTGCGTGCGTGCGTGCGTGCGCGTGCTTCGAGGGCGGAGGGAGGGCGTACGCGCTATAAAAGCGCGCGCCCCTAACAGAGAGACTAAACGGTGAAGCCCGGTACAAGCGCACGGATTAACCGAGATCAGCTCTCTCTCCTTCTCTCTATCTCACCGTCTCTCTCTCTCTCTCTTCTTCTCTGCGTCCGAGCGCGAGCCCCTTCGTGCGTCTGTCCAGATATCTATGCACCATGCTGAGCGCGTGAGCCACTTCCCAACTCCCTTGCTGTAGCTTCAATTTTAGCTTCATGTTTCCCAATTCAGAGTCGCACCTGAATGCCATTACAGCACGGAATTAATCCTCCGAATTCCATTCCAGTCGTGCCTGCCTTTTCCTAGAAGTTTTCCCCAGAAGATAACCGAGAGGATGCTGCTGGCGCACACGGGCTGCTGTTGCTGCTGGCTGCTCGCGCTCATCCTGACGCACACGGGAGTGAGAGCGAACAGCAACCACAACAACAACAACCACAACAACAACCACAACAACAACTCGATTAAAACAGCGCTGTTCAGCGAGGCTCCTACAGCAGCCGCTTCCACCCGGCATGGCTCTGGCGCGCACGCTGCACCCAAGAAAGGAAACGCGCCGGTTCAGGTAAGAGCGCGCGGCCGACAGGTGTCTCAGTCCGGCTGAACAGCCTTTAGTTAGTGCTGTACTAATTCTATGGCTTGCTTGCATATTTTGTGTAACTTTTAAAATCGAAAATAGCAGTGGTTGTAGCGTTATATATATGTTTATGTCGGTTAAAAGGTTATATTTCGTAATTTGTATAGACGGCCTTATCCAGAGAGATTCACAACATTTACGATCTAACAAGCAACTGTTGGTTAAGGGTCTTGTTTAAGGACTCAACAGCTGGAGCTTGACAAAAGAGGGGCTTTGAACCCTGGACATTCTGATGCAGTTTGGTGCCGCTCTGCCACCACAGTCCTAGAGTGCATCAGCAGTCCTAACCAAGATTTAACCTGTGAAAAAGCATTGCATATTTATTTATTAATGAGAAAGGTGGGTTTGCAGAGGTACCCTGTTGGGAAAAAAAATCTTGATATTATTTGATGCGACATGACCCGTGTTATATGTGTGTATGTGTATAATATTATAAAGGTAGTAAGCGCTGACATTTTTTTTAACAAAACCTGTAACTTTCTAAAAAAAAACCCAGTCAAAAGATTTGATTTAAGTTACTTACATTAGTGTTAGGTGTAGCTTTCTATATTTACAGTAATCAGTGCATCAATGAAAGATCCCCACAATAACAGTGAGACAAACGTGTGCTTGCTTTGTTGTACTTGACCGTTTTGTCGGTCCTCGGTTCTTTATTCTCATTTTCTCTTTCTTTTTTCTTTTTTTTGTGTTTTTAGCTCAATACTAAGCAGAATTTAAATTAATTATTCAATATTAAAAGCCAGTGTAGGTGCTATGGAACAATGTGGGTGGGGATAGTTGGCACATTTCATGGGACAGTCATACAACCTAATAAAAAAATAACCGATTAAAAGCAATATGTCTCGTACATTCATGAACACGGGAACATTTTGATGCTAAGTTATTTCTAAAACAAGATCTTATTTTGATCAGATTATGCCCAACCAAACGGAGATGGACCTGCTATTTAAAGATTTGGCCAAATTAGACTCCTCCTGCATTTTTTCAGTCTGTAGCCTTTAACCGGTTCTAAGATAAAAACGAAATGCATGCTTTCCCTTTAATGCTGCTAGAAATAACGCAGTAAAGGCCTTTATTATTTTTTTTTTTTACACTGATATGCTGAGCTTACCAGCAAGACCATGTGAGTTTCACCAGCTTGGACCATCATGTAACTCGTATGGTCACTCTGGTATTTCAGGAGATAACAGAGACAGCATTCTGAATTCTTGACTTGCAGAGCTAAAGCCTTCAGGCTTCAGGCTTAAGCTTTAGGGGGAAAGAATCAGCCAGTTATCATAGCTATGATAAGGCCGTTATATCCTCTTGGAACCGATGAACAGCTCTTTATTCTCTTCAGTAGTCTGCCGGGGCGCTTAAACTGCTCTGTAAGGTCACAGCCCCGGAGATCTTTGTGCTTTCGCTCTTCTGACAGCGTGACAGCCGTGAAGTTTTTTTGGCCATTAGTTGCTGAGTTGAATCAGGTGTGCTAAGTGGAGTAGAGATGCTAAACAGTGCCATGACTCATCAGAGTTAAACAGAAAGGAGAAGTAATTTCGACCTCAGTGGAAATTATGACCGCTGGATGAACAAGCGCTTACGGCATAAGCAAGAGGTTCGTGTTACAGAATACTTAGGCTGTTATAGAGTGAGATAGGGCGGCACGGGGGCTCTGTGAGTAACACTGCTGCCTCACAGCAAGAAGGTCCCGGGTTCAATCAGGAACAGCCTGGGTTCTTTCTATGTGGAGTCTGCATGTCCTCCCTGTGTCTGCATGGGTTTACTCTGGGTACTCCGGTTTCCTTTCACAGTCCAAAAACATGCCTTTTAGGTCAGTTGGTGTCTCCCCGACTAGGGTTGTTCTTGCCCTTGCGCCCAGAGTTGCCAGGTGGGGACCGGCTGGCCCGTGAGCCTGTGTAGATTAAATGGAATTTGATACATTTATGGATAGGGTGAGATGTGTTTTGGGGTGACTGATTGTCCATTCTTACATGCTTTATAAAGGTGGTGCCTTTATTAATCTGCTACCAGCGACTGTCTCTTTTGGGTATGAAATACATTCAGATGAGTGGAATACACAGTGGAATAAGAAATGCCCATATGACTGGTACAGTCGCCCTCCAGTGCCCAGAGGTGAACGATATTATTTTGGAATTTGCATGTCACGTTGTGATAACCAACATCTCCCCAAAGACAAACAACTAAACGTACCGAGTCTGTGTTTGAGACAGATCTCACCTACAGCGTTGTGGTTAAGGACCAAAGGACTGTGGACCAAATCCCACCTCCGCCATGATGCCACTGTTGGGACCTTGAGCAAGGACAGTAATCCAGAACTGTATGAGGTGGAAGTCGCTCTGGATAAGAGAGCCTCTTAAATGACTCAGTGTAAGTGTAGAAGGCTGTGAGTTTCAGTCCCAGCTCTGCCAAAATCTCCCCTGTTGGTGGGTCCTCAAGAAAAAAAAAAACATTAACTCTCAATAAGAGCAATATTCTTTCATACTGCAGTTGGAAATGCTTTACAGTACAAAACATGACATTAACATAGTAACCCAAAATAAAACAGAGATACTTACTTAATAAGTATACTAACTAGTATAATAACTAGTTATTAATGCATTAGCATAACAGCATGGATTTCAGCATGTATGTTGGCTCCAATACCTAGATCCATACAAACACTAAAATGGATCAGTACCTAGAGCCTAGATTGCTGCCAAAACTAAAACGTTGTGGGATCGGCATCTAGTACTGGGATCTCTGCCGAAGCTAAAAAGGTGTGGGATCGGTATCTAGTACCGGGATCTCTGCCGAAGCTAAAAAGGTGTGGGATCGATATCTAGTACTGGGATCTCTGCCGAAGCTAAAAAGGTGTAGGTCCCAGTCCTAACCTCATCAGAACCTCATCTGATGCTCTACTGCTTAGCCTGTAGTTGTAAGAATGTTCCAGTTGTAAGAGGCTCTCACTAAAGGTGTATACTAAATAGCTGTAAAGGTAAAAACCTCATACATCCCCCAGATTTATTGCTTGTTGGTTTCCATCTCTATAACATTACCAGTTTTATTAAGTGTGTGTGGGTCAAAAGCTTGAACCAGAAACCCAGCTTGAAATTGCCTGAAAAAGCTCGACCACACCGCACTGTCATTGGGGTGGTGATTCCTGCCCGTTTCCATTTGCTATGGCCATAAAACCCGAATTAGCTCTAATTTATTGGTTTCTCAACAGCAAAGGCTAATTATCCTGCATGGCTTTCCCTCTGAGTTCTGAAACGGAGTACTTTAAAGACATAAAAGACAGAGATCAGGGCACCGCGGTGTAATTCTACACGTGATAACTTAACTCTGTACCATTCCTTAGGTTAACCTAATACGAGTAATGAGTGTGATGCTTTCTAATGGACTCCCCTTCTTTCAAATCCTCTCACTGAGCCATTTTCAGTTTCCACCGGATTGACCTGTATATTTTTCCGTGCGCTATGTTTAGACGCTCGGGCAAACGGAAACGCTTTTTTCAACACTCTGGTGATGAATGCTAAATCGTGAGAGGCGCACCGCTGACCCACTCGTCCCATCTGAGAGCATGTTTACGAGCTGGGTAAATAAATTGTGGAGTGTGATTTTAATGGGCAGAACATGGCCTGTGGTTTGCCCCAGCCTCAGGCCACTTCTCAGTCCTTCATCTCCCCTTCAGGAGAGTTCAAATTCATAACTTTCACATGTCAGGGCGGATTTATTCTGCGGCTGTTCACTTTTGTCAGGCCGACCCTGGCGAAACCTTGTGGTTATTAATGCGAACCGATTCCAAAGAAGATGTGGGAATCTGACGTGTTTGGGCTGACGGAAAGCTGGCGGACCGACCGCGGCCTGGCAGACGGCTTTTGCACATCGCACTGGAAACTGGCACGGGCCGTTGGCGTGATTGATGAGGTGCTGACCGATGCTTTTATCAGATCTCACACAAAGCGTTTGGTCTCTCAGAGAACGATGGCATGGTGGCCTGTGACAGGCACTGGTGGGACTGCTGGTCAGCACCTTACAGCACCTTCCTCTTGTCAAGGTTTTGGACCCCGGACGTTCATGGGAAAGGGGTCAGTCTGAAGAAACCCAGGGAATCTGACTTGGTAGAAGAGCCTTAGAAGGTCAGAAGAAGAGGGTTGAAAACAGAGGATCTTAAAGTCAATCCCAATAGAATATGCAAACGAAGGTCATGCAGAGTACTGGTTTGCAAATGAATAACAATGCGCTCGTTAACGAGTCAATCAGCCACAGAACCTCTCAGAGAACATGACATTAAGTTGACAATGGCTGATAAACAAATTCCCCCAAACCCATTGTTTGGGGAACTTGTTTATACGTCACATCATCCACGTGCGTTAATGGGTGCGAGCCTGGAGGACCAAGACGAAGCCGGGTCGTTTCTCCTAAAGGTGATCCCGTAAAGTACCTGCGTTTTAAGTGTGAACGGCTCGGGCTTCCGATTCAGTTGTCCCACAGTTGTGTCTGTGGTTTAAAAGCTGTAGTTATTCATCGCCTCCAGGCGTCTCAAGATTATCATTAAGGGATATGTGGAAGATCAGAACATAAGCTGCCAATAAATAACTCCCACTGAGACAGCACGAATTAGATCTGCCAGGGAAACGGGCCACCCAGCGTTGCGGCTCTAATGCCAAAACAGACTTTTTCTGTCACATTTGCATAGCGGGCCAGCAGCTTGAAGACATGTGGAGGCACCTCTAGGGACTATAACGTGTTTATATCGAGCTGTGCACTAATGGAAAACTTCCCGAGAATGAATAGCAAGTGGATTGGTTACTTCGGGTTGCTGTTATGGATCTAAAACACTTTCTGTGGGCATTTCAAGATGTGGGTGGGCAGCAGCTTGAAAAAAAAAGGGGGGGGGAGTAGGGCATGGTGTGCTTTTAACTTATCAATCAATTCTTAGAGACCTGCTTTTCATCAGTGGCCCTTTTTGTAAAAAAAAAATGGGTCCCCTTATTTAATTTGACACGGTGGTTCCGTTAACAAGTGGGGACCAGATTGTTTGGGTCTAGCTCATACGGAGAGGAAACAGGTCTCTGCTGCCCCCTCTGGGGTTAAGTGGCTGTTTAGTGATGCTAACGAGCTGAGAGAGTGAACTAAACCAGCCCAAGGTGTGACGGCTCGTTAGCGCTAGATAGGCTAATCGCGCCTCGCGCAGCCCGCGAGACGCCACGGGTGCGAGTCGGCCACCTGGTTTAGCGCGACTCCGTGGCTTTATGGTATCCTGAAAAGCGTGTGATCGAGTGTCCAATTATCCATGCTCATTAAAGGTGTTCATTTCCTCACTGGCGTGAGCTAGCGCGCTTCCTAGCCGCCGTGTGCAGGCTCTGCGGCGCTGCGCTTCAGTCGGGTTAAATGAGTGACAGGCTCCGGTTCGAGCGGCCCTTCAGGGGGTTGCTGCACATGTGTTTCATGGTTAAGAGATTAACCTTAAACTTGGGCTTCAAACAGCGAGAGAAAGCGCAGGCTGCCTTTGTGATTCGGCGGAAATTGAAGCGGGACAGAGATTGTTTGCTCGGTGACATTGTTTGTTTTACTCGGGCGGTGTGTGTGTGTGTGTGTGTGTGTGGAGGGGGAAAGCCTTTCAGCTTGCAAACACCATTCATGGTGTCGAGTGTCTATCAAGGTCAGACCTTCCGGACCTTCCGGACCGAGCAAGTGTGTGTGTGCGTGTGTGTGTGTGTGTGTGCGCGCGAGGCAAACTCTTCCCAATTACACACTCGCTCATCTCACAAAAATACTGGTGGGTTTCGTGATTCTGTCCTGTGGTTTGAAAATGGATGTCAGTTGAAGGGTATTATTTATCGACCCTTCTTGGGAAGGTATTAAGGAAATTTCGGGTCATGAGTATTGTTTGGAGAGCGTGATGACTGTACCGAGTGTTTAAATTCACTTGGAATGAGGATCGTCTCTCTGAAGGACGATTTGAAGCCATCCAGCCAAAAGTTTAGTGGTTTAGAGGTAAAAAAAAAAAGCCTCCATGGTCAGACTTTATATCTCATCCAACTGTGATATCAAACCCCGGGAGTGACAGGTTTGTGGAAAAGATTAGGGAAAATATAGCCTGGGAAAAAGAGTTCAAAGCCAAGTCCAGGTTTAGGCTTCAGTCTGATTTTCTTAGCAGAATCAGAGCAGTTCTAGAGAGGAGGAGGCGTTTTAACCTACCGCGCTTCATTTTTGTAATGGATCAACCATCTTTGGTCCGCTAGGTCAACAGCCCAGCACAGTTTGCGATTTCATTCAGCACATCTCACGTCATCTGTTTATTGAAAGCTTCGGTAGCGTTGAATTAAAACCACCTGCTCGACACACTGAGGCACTCGGCTCAGCAAGACCTCTGAAGGTGTCCTGTGGTATCTGGCAACAAGAAGCACTTTTAAATCCCGTGAGTTATGAGGTGAGGCATCCATGGGTCAGACTCGATGCTGGGTCAGATTGAGACCTGGGGAATTTGCAGGTCAGGGCAACACCTTGAACTCTATGTCATGTTTCACCCCAAACCATTGCTGAACCCTTTGTGATGTGTGGTACAGAATCCTGCAGAAAGAGCCCGGCTGTACACGTCAAAGAAACATCGAAATATCTATCTATCGCATTTTTATAGGTATCACATTTCATTTTGAAATATCCCCTAATTTTGTGCACAGTATATATATTATATATATAATTGATTTTTTTCATAATTATGTTATCATTATTACGTTACTATTAATCATATAAATCATAATACTGTATATACTATTACTACTATTAACATTAATTATAATATTATTGATATATTTATACTGTAATATATTTTTTTTATTATTATAATCATTATTACTGCTATTATTTTTGCTATTACTATTCTTATTAGGATGAAGAATCTGCTGGATACCTAACAAAAATGCATTGTTCTTATATAACAGTGGTACTGATTATTTCTTTATGATTTAATACTGCATCAGCTTTCTCAGTGTTCGGGATTATTTTTGCCCTGGGGAAAAACATCCATCAGCATTTTTCGGAATATAAACGTGTATGTGTTAAAAGAATGATAACTGACATACCTTATAGCTCATAATGATAAATACAGCACAGTTTTCTCTAGTTGGGATATTTCCAGCACTTCCCCATCACACGTCTTTCAGCAAATATCTGTTTAATGCAGCACGAGACCGAGAACAAATCCAACTAAACTCTGACAGACAAAGCATTATCTGTGACTCTGCATGTCTTATCTTCATTACACGAAAGAAAGTTAAGTCTTCTGTAACTATTCCCTGGGGAGCATAGATTAAGACCGAAATCTTACGCTAGCTCTTACGCTAGCAAACTCTACGTTGTATTTCGAAACCATTCGACGACTAATAGACTGTGTTACAAAAATTATAATAATAATTGTTATTATTATAATATTGATGATAATAATAATGTCAGTGATTTTGTGGGATTTTTTTTGTGGTTTTTGAACTGACAGCGAGGGCCATCCTTCCTGAAAACAGGACTGCATCACTGCATACTGGTCATGGTAACCCCTGAAAGCACCTAAAATAGGTACATGGCATGTGCTTTTACTTATAAGGTGGAGGCGATGGGACCAGGATGCAAAAGACGAGTGGGTGGAGGGAGTTTGATGCTTTGCTGTTTTGGGAAACCCTGGATCCAGCAGCTCACATGGGTGTTAATGTAGCACCTTTCTTAATTTACGGTAGCTGCTACTCCAAGCTTTTGGCTTTTGGTGGACACTTTGGTCCTCTAACAGACCTCACACAGAGGAATACAGCTTTAGACTCTGTATGAAGCCTGAGCATTGAGTACGAGTTGTGATCAGATGACAGCATTTTGTACGTGACGCTTGTAATATGCATTCAGTGACGCTTCATTATTTTTTGCACAACCTGATGAGGATAATATTGGTACTCGTGCTTTTAAGCTTTCCTCAGGGATACTGGACCAGATTAGTGGGTATAACGTTGTAAAATTAGTCAGTCCCGACCTCACAGTCTAATTTTACGGTCTGCGTTTTCACAGTGGTAATATTTTGGTGTGGTTTTTTTCTGCTGGAGTGTTGCAAAGTGACAACAAGCTTTAACCACACGAGCATATAACATATACAAATAATGCAATAACCGTAATAGTTCTTCTACAGTCTTCACTAAATTGCACTTTGTATTAGAGTAACAGTACTTCATTACTTGGTGGTGTTACAGAAACCTCATGCCTTCTGTAGTGTAATGTGGTAGGAGGCTCAGAATAGGGCGCATCGTAGAGTTGGGCAGGGGTTGCTGTTCCAGCACTGGGGAACGACCAGCCAAGCCGAAGGTGTTCCCTCGCCCACATAGTCATATTAGATGTTTCATTTAAAATGTTTTATTATAGTACGTTAATTTATGACCCAAATGAGAATGGGTTTCCCTTCTGAGTCTGGTTCCTCTCAAGGCTTCTTCCTTTTAATCTCAGGGAGTTTTTCCTCGCCACTGTCACCATTTGGCTTGCCATTAGGGACAACAGAATCCAATTTGTGACACTTGTTCATGCATCAGTGTAAAGCTGCTTTGTGACAATGTCTATTGTAAAAAGCGCCATACAAATAAAGCTGAATTGAATTGAATCCATCCATTCACTCCCTCAGACAGAGCCCAGGTGTGCCCCCATGGTCCCTGGCCGGAAGGCACAGGCAGGATCCGAAACCAGAGTTGGGTCAGCCTTTTGTATCCATGTGCTACCAACCAAACTTTGGTTGAATAGGAAGTGCATTCTGGATGACTGGGTATGGCTCTAGACTTCAAAAGGTTGGTTGTCCATACTGGGACTGTGAGCAGGATCCTTAATTAAGACTCCGTTCACTTGTAGGTCGATGTGTATAAGTGTGTGGGATAAAAGGGTTACCGTCACATCACCTATTCATTCACAAAATCAAAACAATTCATCACGTCTCGACCCAGACCTTTGCATAAACCTGTAAACAATATATGACATCAATTCAGAAGATGATCTAGTGAATTCTGACAGACCGGAGCGATAATCAGATCACTAATGATTATCTGGTTTAGTCTGGGACAATAAACTGTCACAAAAGATGGAAGAGAATCGACTTAGGTCTGGTTCACATGCTCCCATATGTAACCCATATTGTGGATTCCCAGTAAAGGCTACGTCTGCTTACTACGCATCCTCTCACATTTTATAATCTTTAATAAAGGTTATTATACAGCATAAGTACTGTAAATCTTTGATCTATTATCTATTAGTTCTGTAGTTATGTTTATTTAAGTGGAGTCAATCAGGTAAATGTTTTATAATTACAGTTCTTATAAATTTATCATTCATATCACTGTCATAAAGCCTTATTTTAAACAAAGATTTAGCCTACAGCTACAAAGATAAATACTACTATAACTATTACTACTAATAATACTACAATAACTTCAAAGCACAAAGTACAACTCCCACGACTAAAACCTTGGTTCCAGAAGGTCAGTACCAAGCACACTGTCCCCACAAGGAATAATGGTAACTGAATGAATCCTTTTCATAAATTAAATAGATTAGATCAGCTGATGAGTTTAATATATTCTATACTGTAACACAGCGGAGCCTCATACACATTAACACTTACATTAACTCAAAGTTCCCAAGAATCCTTCACACAAAGCGTATTTTATCATAGAGTAAATCAAATTTGAATGTAATATAGTGAGTAACGGATTGAAATCGAAAAAACTAAAAACAAAACACTTAGTCTATTGGTGAACTCAGGGCGCTAGTACTAAAGCTGCCAATACTAACTGCTCAGCTCTGGATTCAGTTCCAGTTTTCCTTTTGGTTGTCTGTTTTAATTGTTTTTGGACCCACAGAGACTGATTTGGAATAAGAATATAGTACTGTAGACGTAATAATAATAAAAAAACACAATAAACCCAGCGAATATGTGCACTGAGCAAGAGCTATAGTGAATCTGAATCACTGAACCACTGTCTGTTATGTTTTACCAAATCGGGAATCATGAATTGAATTTCAGCTCAAACGAGTTTCACAGCTGCTTTGTGAACAAGTGTGTCAAGTACTGAGCAAAGTGTGCTGAGATCAGAGGAGAAGTCGACGAGTTCCGGGATGATCCAGAAAAGAAAGACCAGTTACATCTTCTACAATTACTACTACTACTAATACAACAAACACAACAACAAATACTGCAAACACAACAACAAATGCAACAATTACTACTACTACTAATACAACAAACACAACAACAAATACAACAATTACTACTACTACTAATACAACAAACACAACAACAAATACTGCAAACACAACAACAAATACAACAATTACTACTACTACTAATACAACAAACACAACAACAAATACTGCAAACACAACA
>JAUZST010004106.1:0-16572 GCA_034779995.1 Parotocinclus haroldoi
TAACAACATATATGCATGCATATATGCGTTGTTTTGTCACTCCACAGCCTTTCTATTAATTAAATATGGCTTTATTTCGTAAGAAATCCATATGATTTGATTTTAGGTATATATTTTATTGATGTTGCTGGGTCCCTTATATTTCACTCATATTCTCTCTTGTGAAAAGCATGAATCATGTCAGTTGTTCAATAGGAAATCGTATCATTTGGATATTGTGACCATGGGAAGACCAAAAGCTCTCCTCCTCTATCCTATTTTATCCTGTTAATTAACTTTTTACTATTTTTGAGGGGATTAATCTCAATTTACTGTGACTAGAACAAAAAAAAAAACTTAAATTGCTTCTTAACATTACGTAAAACAAATGGTGGAATGATTTTTTTCTCTTTCAATTAGCCTTTTGTTTGAGATGATTAATTCCTGAATTATAATTACTTGTATGTGGACAAGAGTATGATTTATCAAATATAATAATGAGGTTATACAGCATCTGTGGCAAATTCTCCTGTAGTGGAAAAGGCATACTATGTGGGTTACTTAGTGCGCAAAAGCAGCAGAGATAACAGATGAACCTTTAAAGAAATAAGTGTAACATCTGTAATTCCATTGTTTGAAGATGAGCATAATACATTTGTGCTGTAAAGTTTGTGACTCAATTAGAACCTGTATTTCTATCACAGCTTCAGCTTCAGGAATGTCGGAGAGTTTCTTCACATTACCTGCTTCTGCAAAGTCTTTGCTAGATTAAAGTCAGTTACTTGACCATTGCGAAACATTAACTTTATTCTTACATAACCACTGTTCAGTTCAACACCTTGTGTGCTTAGAGTCATTGCCTTGACTCATGTCATGACATTTTCCTTTAGAAATTGTTGCATAATTCAGAATTCAGTGTTGCATTAATGATCACAAGCCATGTTGTCCCAGATGCAGCAAAATATTTCCAAACCATGATACTACCATCACATTTCACACATCAAGTTCTTGTGCTGGAATGCAGGGTTTTTTTCTAGATATAATGCTTAGCATTAAACTAGAAAATTCTATATTCTAGTTTTGTTTGTTTACCCATCCTTTCCTGTTAAAAATATATATTTATATTCTAAACTTCTAATCTTAAAAAAATTTAAAGAATTCCAACATTTAGTCAAAATATTCACTGAAATAAAGAGAGAGCCTCTGTTCATATCCAAACTTCTTTTACAGAAATTGTATTACAAGTTTTGGCATAAAAATAACACTTTTATATACGAGCTGTAAAGGAATCAGAGATTTGTGTTAATATTCAGACCGCCCCTGCACACCAAGAGGTCTTATGGCTGGGTTTATGTGGGCTCCCGTATTCACGATCTCATGGAAGACATGACTGTAAGCAGTCGGTTCATAATTACATGACTGACTATCTTACATTTGCAACTTTATACGAAAGCATCACAGGTTTTGCACACCTCAGGACTAAATAAACACAGGTCATACCTTATTAGTGAAAAAATACATATAAAAAGGAGCAAAGTTTAGTCTAGACTTATATTTAACTTGCTTAGAGTTAATTAGATTTAGCAAACATACAGATATAATGTTTACAGAGGTAAAATATCAAGTTGAATCAACATCTATATGTGTGAATGTCAACCATGTCTTAAGTTTCTTTCTTCAAACTACACTACTCACAAAAATTAGGGGCAATATGAAAAAGAAAAGAAAGAAAAGAAAAGCAAATGAAAAATTTAAGAAAGTTGCTAAATTACGTAAATGAGTTGCAAACTAAATTATGGTGATTGAGTAGTAAGTGGTATATTCAAAGGGGTAAACAGAAGCATGTCAAACTGGATGAGAGTGCCACAAATTGACTGTTCAGTGGGGTGTATGGTCACCCAAGACTGTCAAAACACACTGACAGTGATGGGGCATGAGCAGGATTAGATTGTATCATCTTAATATTCTTTTTGAGATATCCTCCCTTTTTGTGAGCAGTGTACAACACCCACCTCCCTCTGATGTTCCTGATGGGCCATTTTTGCAGCATGAGTGGGTCTGATCCTCCTCTACAGGTTCAGCATAATTAGGAAGTGAGAGGAGAATCAACCTATTAAAATTTGATCAGTAATGGTTGGGTCTGCTTTTGAACTTCTTGATACATCACAGAAACATGCCGGTATGATTGACTGACCTTGATCTTAAGCCTTGTTCTTGATCTTCTGTAGGCAAAATACACATTTTATGATGTTGCTGATCAATTACAAAACATTGAGATACTGTGTTAATTAGTAACTATTCAGATTACTGTAGTGAGTGCCCTGCTGTTGTTGTTATTTTAAATCTAAGACGGCTTCTTCTTAGCCTTTCTATAAGAGTCAGGTTTAAGCAGAACACAAATGGTTACAGTATTTTGATTGTTCTAAGAAATCGGTTTACAATTATAAGTTGTTAATTAAAAGTTAATCAAAGTTAACCTATAAGTGATGATTAGTTTCTTTTGATATCTTTAGTGAAAATACAGTTCATATGGTGTTGGAATTTCATGCTTGTTCTTGGTTCTTTAATAGTCGTGACTCAGACATTTGTGTTGTGTGTGATCGTTTAACATCCTACCATTTTGAAGTTGTAGTTTTTGCATTAATTATTTGAATTGAGAACTTAAAACAGCAAAACAACATGCTGTGTTTAACACAGAATACATGGAATATATAAATAGAAAACAATGCAGTACACCTTGTTAGAGCTATAAAAGATAAATCTATATTTATTTTATTGGTCTGTGAGCATCAAAGTGTACAATATATGCTTGCAGTGGGTATACATGTTGTATGTGAGTGACTTCAAGATAACCTATGAACTAAGCTTAACTAAACTAAACGCAACTAAGGCTATAGTTTGCCAGGCATCACCAAAATTGGACACAAGAAGATCGAAAATGTAGACTTATATGCACTAGGAATGTGGTACTGTAGATGTAAAAACAACACAAGAACAACACAACAGGATCTCCTCTGAGCAAGGGCTGTTGTAACCCTGCATCTGTAAATTGCTGTGTAATGAATTGAGTTTTGGCTTGATTAAAATATATCTCGATCAGTTATACAGTGGATTCCGGTTAATGGGACCAGGATCCAAAATTACCGAAACAAATCCTGTTATAGGCTATACGTGTAATGTTATTCGCTAATTTGGACAAACATTCCGCTTATGTAATATCCGTCTCTGGCATACCCGAAAACTCCCGAGTTTCTCCCCAGCCCTTTACTGCCACCGGTACAGGTCTTTACCTAACATTTCCATTTACTACAGAAAAGAAGCCACAAGTCACCACTTAGCTACAGCAAAAGCAAAAGCGTGTCAGATCACACTGGATAAGTTCTTCAAACTTTGACTGGAATTTAGTAAGAACTTGTTTTTTACAGTATTATGCTTCGCATGCTGAGTACATGATACATTATGTTGTAGATCGTTTCGAAAAACTTGTTTGCAAATTTATTTTTCAATTAATAAAGTTCGTAAGCAACAGTAGTTCTTGTTTGTACGTTTGCAATATGTGTAAATCGCACAATAAAGATTTAATAAACATTGAATATGTTAGCATAAACTATAACATAAACGTTTAATATGTTACATAGCATGTCCTGTTTGTAATATAAGGCATGTTTGTTTAATCGGACCAGCCGGTTATTAGTGGCAAAACGATTGCGTCCCCATGTGATCTGATTAACCGGAATCGACTGTATTTGTAGTGCTGTTTTCTTCTGCTGTATTTTCTTTTTAGCTGTGAGGCAAATACTACTGGACTAAATATTAATGTTAAAACATTGGTTCCTATTTTGAGCACACATCTGCTTTCTGTAGAGTTTTAGAAATACAGAAAAGCCCAGCCCACACGCTGAGCTGAAATCCAAATGTTTATAAATGTCACATTTATTTTGCTTCTTTAAATTCACAGGTCCTTACTTCACTGTAAGTTATCAAAGCATGCTGTCAAGTAAACATAACCAGCCAGGTGACTGCAAAAAGCCAAAGATTAAATAAGAAAATGGGCTAAAATTAGTGCACCTTGTGTAAAATTTAAAATCTACTCCAGAGTGGCTCAAGCACCATCATGTGACCCATCACCAGAGCCTTCATCCATACCCACCCTCCATGATTACACTTTAACCTTCACTGGAGACTTTCACAATATATACACTTGATATCTGTGTTTGACTTGACTGGCCTTCTAAATTAATGAAATTCGGATGTTCTGTAATACAGAAAGCCAAACACAAACTTGTGATAATAATCACTGTTTTGTTAGCATCCTAAGTGGATTATTTGCATTTCTTACTTTATGGAAAACTAAGCTGTGTGATTCACTGTATCTCTTGATCTGCCTGACATGAAGGTTTTGATGTAAACTTTAGATTTTTCATAGCCTAACCTTCATAGAAACTTGTCTGAACGGATAATTCTGACACAGCTCTTCCTTTTTGTCCTTCACTCAATGCTGATGGCCTGTGTTATCTCAAATGGTGAAATCCTTGTTGTCACGTAGGAACCTCTAAATTCTGGCAACATATCAAGCCTTTGGTAACAAATAGGGGCATCTCAAGAACCTAAAGTGCTCGTTTTCAGATACAAGTCTGTGTGCCAGGTCTGTGGATTGTGTTGGGACTTTGAATGTAGCAGTGTAAAGTGATTAAATTGCCTAACTTTAGATTTCTTCTGTTTTTCTGTTTTTATTTTTCTACATTTTTAGATAAATTGATTGAAAGGACTTGTGGGTAAGGTCTTTAACCATGAGTAACCCTTATGCACACATCGTTGAGCCTCTGGATGCTCGGAAACCTGGAGAGAAGTTCTTCAATCTCACAAAGCTTGGAGACCTCAGATATGGTAAGAGTATTGCTAAGTTTCTGTAATATTTAAGATTCCATTTTTTTTTCGTAGATTTGTGAAGTGTATCAAATTGCACATAGAGATAATTTGTTAATCCCTGGTTTAAACCCTGTGTATTAGTCATATGTACAGAGGTGGGTGGAGAAGCCAGACATGTTCTTTAGTAACATAGTAAAAGTAAAAAAAGTCAAAGTGATGTTACTTTTGAAAGTATTTTTTATTAGTAAGTGTGGGTGGTCATAAATGAATTAAGTTGATTATATGAATTCCTTAGTTTTTAGTGGAAAACCAAGCCTTATATGATATCTGTACTATCAAAACCCAAACCTGATGCTATCTTGAGCAATGATTAGCACTCTTCTAGTCTTTGCTCTCTGTGCCAGACAATGTTTCTAACCTGGTGAACAATAAATAAAAATAATGTTGTATTTACTTTTTCACAGAACGCCTACCATTCTCCATCCGTGTGCTGTTGGAGTCGGCAGTGAGGAATTGCGATGAGTTCCTGGTAAAGAAGGAGGATGTGGAGCGCATTCTCAACTGGAAGCAAACCCAGACCCAGATGGTGGAGGTGCCCTTCAGACCAGCTCGCGTTATCCTGCAGGACTTCACGTAGGGTTAATTACAGCTCCGCCTTCATAATTTGTCTTATTTTTTTAGCTTTAGTTAAGTACATGGTTTTGAAAGTTGTATTTTTTGCTTATAATATAGCCGGTTTACCTTCCAATGCATGACTCATTTTCCACTTAAATCCATCTTTTCATGAAAGACTGCAAGTTTTCTTAGTAGACTTACACATTTTGTCTCATAGGTGCTATATAGTCTGCATGTTAGATTTCTGAATGTAGACCAAAAAGGAATATAACAATGGAACACTTGTGAGCTAAATAGCATTACCTGCATATGCCAAAAGAATGAGTTTATCTTTTCTTTGCATTGCTGTTGACAGTGGAGTACCTGCAGTGGTGGATTTTGCAGCAATGCGTGATGCAGTGAAGAACCTGGGTGGCGATCCAGAGAAAATTAACCCTGTATGCCCTGCTGACCTAGTCATTGATCATTCCATTCAGGTAGACTTCAACAGGAAGTAAGTGCATTTATTGTTTACACAACTTATTTTTGAACTTGTTTTTAAAACGTTTTAAGCTGCACGTTTTAATGATCACCCTTGATCCCCTGGAACACATGACACTTTATAAATGTTTAACGTTAAATTAGCTCTGACCGCTATTACTGTTATTAATGTTAAACTTACATATATATCCCCTGTGCACACTATGGAATTTCTTGTCTAAAGTGACTGTGTAGGCAATATATCAGCAAAGGCTTTACGTTTACGTCCAAATTTAAATTGAAACAAGCGAGTTTTCCAAACTGAGACATTCCAAACTAACGTTACATAACCCTAGTTTATGAGCTAACCCGAGCAAGTTGTTTAAAATTTTTCCAGGTCGGACAGTCTTCAGAAAAACCAGGAGCTTGAATTTGAAAGAAACAAGGAACGTTTTGAGTTTTTAAAGGTAACCAAATGCGCTGCTGAGATCAAATTTCTGCTGGATACTCGAAACAAGTTTCTTTGTAATCGTGGAGTGGTAACTTTCGTCTTCTTGTTCGCAGTGGGGTTCTAAAGCATTCCAGAACATGCGCATCATTCCTCCTGGGTCGGGTATAGTGCACCAGGTGAACCTGGAGTATCTAGCCAGGGTTGTGTTCCAGCAGGATGGTTACTATTACCCAGACAGCCTGGTTGGCACGGATTCCCATACAACAATGATTGATGGCCTGGGTGTGCTAGGGTGGGGTGAGTGGTCATCAAAGTAATAATTTACATTTGCATTTATGTAATTTAGCAGATGGACTTATCCAGGTCGACTTACAATTCATACAGTCTTAAAATCCAAGAAATTGTGTGTTAAATGCCTTGCTCAGAGACCCAGCTGTAGCAGAGGTGGGATCTGAACCCTGGACTTTCTGGTCCGTAAGTGGGGGTATTAATATATAATACTAGTGGGTTCACGTTCTCAAATTGTCACATGCACCTGCGGCCTGCATGAAGTTTTTAAGTAGCTGCTCAGTCCGTTTTTTTTTATCTATACATAAAATATTCAGTTCCACCTGAGGATAACAGCAGCTCTTACCCAGGCAGTGTGAAACTTAGATAGTAATGTTTTATGCAGCTCTGCCCCTTTGGAGTGCATCTTACTTCCAAGATCAAAACCTGCGTTCAGACATACTGAGCTACTTGATCTAGCTCATCCTACCACAATTATACCAAGTGTATAAAACCCTTAATCCTGTAGAGCCATTGAACTGAAGTATGAAGTGTTTTTTTGTGTCTGTTGTGGATGTTACACACTCCTATGCAAAACTGATCTAGGACTAGGCTCTCTTAATAAATGTTTTTACTGTTTATGCAAACATTTGATACATAGGTGTGCGTTTTTTTTTATTATAAGCATAAATTGTTTTATTTTGAGCAGGTGTGGGTGGTATTGAAGCAGAGGCAGTCATGTTGGGTCAGCCAATCAGCATGGTCCTTCCCGAAGTGATTGGCTACAAACTCCAGGGCATGCCAAACAAGTACATCACCTCTACTGACATAGTCCTCACTGTCACCAAGGTCACGATCACAGTGTTATTCAACGATCTTGTGTCTTGTAAAACAAAAATTAGACATTCTTAACCTAACCAAAGTCTCTCTTCTCTTGCTCTCTATAGCATTTGCGTCAGGTTGGCGTAGTAGGGAAATTTGTGGAGTTTTTTGGCCCTGGTGTGGCTCAACTCTCCATCGCTGACCGCGCCACTATTGCCAACATGTGCCCAGAATATGGTGCCACAGCTGCCTTCTTTCCTGTAGACCATGTCAGCATTCAGTATCTCAAACAGACAGGTACAATGGCATTGATTACAGATCACAATCAAACCTTAGACCACAGTTTCAAAACACTTAGTGCATTTCAGTGTAAGAATAATAATTAGCACTGTATTGTCCAACTACCTGATTAGGACGAGATGCTGATAAACTTGATTACATAGCCCGGTACCTGAAATCAGTTGGCATGTTTCGGGACTACGGCGATGAGACTCAGGATCCAGACTTCACAAAGGTACGTTGCAGTCAGATTGGTACACAGTGGTACACATTTTTTTCACAAACAGAGAAATCAAAAACAGAGCTAGATGTTATGCTGGGCCAGAGAATTGGGACAGATGCAGACAGCAATCAAACAGCACGTTGCTAACAAATCCTTCAACTTGGCACATAAACCAAAAAGTGCATATATTTGAACGCTTTGAACAAGGGATTTAAGTAGCAGACGATATGATTAAGGAAATGTGGACACGTGGGAGATATAAATATGCCGGGGAACTGGATTGCTGGTACCAGGGTCAAGAGCATCTACAAGGGTCTGGTTTGTAGGTGGAAGCCGTGACAGTTAAATAAACATAAAATGAAACAACTGAATGGTAATTAAACATTATAAACAAATTCAACACGCTGCTTCAATCAATGTAGATGCATTCAGTATGAACAGCGTCAGATCAGCAACGAAAACCTTGTATGTATTTATTTCATTATACACTTATACAAATAATCTAATTAGACATTAGAGAAAGTGATCTGTTATATTTTATTGTCGATACCTTGCATGAGCAGTGACAACAAAAACACAAATAAAATGCTATGGGGAACAGCATGTTTAAAATATTGGTTTCAGCCAATTCTTTTATAGCAGTGCCCCAGTAGATTCTGTATGACTGTAGACTTCTGTATACTGATACACATATATTGATCTGGGGAGTTTTGTTTGTCATGTTTTGATGATATATTTCTTAAGAATGAAGAGTGAACACTAAAAGTATTCTTATACCTTTTTGGTGGCATCCACTCGTTTACATTGCAGCTGTACTATATATAACCAACTTTGCTTAACTCGGTTATGTTTGTGTTCGTTTTTGCTGCATGAAGGTTGTTGAACTCGATCTTGGCACGGTTGTCCCCTGCTGCAGTGGACCAAAGAGGCCACAGGACAGAGTGGCTGTATCAGAAATGAAGCAGGACTTTGAGACTTGCTTAGGGGCCAAGGTACATCACACTCCCTTTTAATGCAAAGCTTGCTATAAAGATTACACTTACTTAAAATTGGAGTTATTCCAGTCAATCTGCAGTTACCACTTAATATTTTATGTGAAAAGTTTAATATGTTGTTTTATAGGTTATGCATTTTTGATTTTCTCTTGTTAGCAAGGATTTAAGGGATTTCAGGTGCCTCCCGAGCGGCATGATGCCAGCATACCATTCCAACACAACGGTGTGGACTACTCCCTCTCTCATGGCTCTGTGGTCATTGCCGCCATCACCAGCTGTACAAACACAAGCAACCCCTCTGTCATGCTGGGTGCAGGTACAAACATCCCAACTTAACTAACCCAAGGGCACTTTGTTAGCTATATTTTAGCTTGGGTTCAGGTTTAGGCTTCACTATGACAGGAAGTGTTTTGAGAATGCTTAATGGGCTATATTTTCTGTTCGGTTGCTTGTGTGACAGCTAAATTCATGTTTCTCTTTCCTCAGGTCTTCTGGCTAAGAAAGCCATCCAGTGTGGCTTGAGCGTGAAGCCTTATATAAAGACCAGTCTGTCTCCTGGTAGTGGAGTCGTCACATATTATCTAAAGGAAAGTGGAGTGATGAAGTACCTTTCCGAACTTGGGTATGATTTTTTTTCAGATCTTTAGAGAGTTCTGTTTGTGGGTGATCAAATACTTACATCTACAAGTATGGCAGGAATTTCAACACAGGCACACCTCATTAAACATAATGAGATACGGATGTGCTCTTGGTTGATATTTTTAACTTAAAATGAATAATTATTATATATATATTATGAATGGTTTTATTCATAAATAATTGTAATATGAGAAGAAATTATTTACACTGCTCACAAAAATTTGCTGATAATTAATTATGGGATATTTCATTTTCAATATGTCCTAATTTTTGTGATCAGTATAGTTTCACATGATTTGGTGGTGTGTTTGGCTCTAATTGTCTTATGTGGTGTTTATTGTTAGCTTTGAAGTAGTAGGTTATGGCTGCATGACTTGTATAGGAAACAGTGGGCCCCTTCCTGATCCAGTTGTAGAAGCCATTATCCAGGTAAATAGCAACTAATTTTCACTGTCTGTGTATCTGTCTAATCAAATATTTTAAGACTATTTAATAAGAGACTTTTTTTTTTAAGGGAGATTTGGTAGCAGCAGGAGTTTTGTCTGGAAACAGGAATTTTGAGGGTCGTGTTCATCCCAACACACGTGCAAACTACTTGGCCTCTCCTCCCCTAGTCATTGCTTATGCTATTGCAGGCACAGTGAGGATAGACTTTGAAAAAGAGCCAATTGGTGAGTTTCAGCCTGTAGTTTTCACCCTGACGCGGTATTTTGTAACTTTTATGTGTCTTATGTTTGGATCAATGTTTAATCCCTATCCTCGATCCCACATATGTTGAAGTTAATAAACTAACTTGTTAAACTGATGTGTGTTAAACCTATAAAATGCCACACTGGGGGCCACTGAAGTGTTTACAACCCATTCTTCTGCCACTGTTTACCTGTGGAGATTTCATTCTTGCATGCCTTGTTCATATCATGAACTTGTTAGAATGGAATATGACTGAAGGGGAAGGTGGTCTCTGTGATTGTGACATTAGCATAATTGTTGATGCCAGATGGAATTGCATTCTTGTAAATGGTCCTAGGATTGAACAGCAATATCTGCGTTTATTCAGAATGGTGTAATTTAAAAAAGGCAACACTTCTGCTCACAGAAATGCTTGTTGATGAGAGAGCTCAACCAATAATGGCCAGAGTTGTAAGCCAATAAGGGCTATAGTAATCAGATTTTTTGTGAGAATTTTTGTGAGCCGAAAAGCATCTGAGAATGCACAGCACATCGAACCTTAAGGAAGATAGGCTACAATAGCACAAGCCCACTACATCTTTTACTTAGTCTGCCAGAAAGATAAGGCTGAACTGTTAAAGAATGGTAAAACCTGATCTAATTAATCGTGATTTCAGCAAAACATCACAGACTGGTGGGGTCAGAGTTTGGTGCCAGTAACATGAATCAATGAACCCAACTTGCCTTATGTTAACATACCAGACTGGTGGAGATGGTCTAATGCTGTGGGGATTGGCTTTTACACAGGTTGGGCTTTTTAATACCAATAAAACATTGTTTGAATGTCACAGTCTATTTGAGTATTGTTGCTAATCATGCATGTCCCTTCATGGCCACTGTTTTCTTCTGTTGTCTTCTAATGGCTACTTCCAGCATTGTAATCTACCATGTCACAAAAGCTGTCTAACTGGTTTCTTGGTCATGACAAAGAGTCCAGGTTTTTTCAGTGGCCTTACTGAATTTGCATCGTTATAAACACATTTAAGATGTGGTATAATTGGAAATTTGGAGGAACTACGTGATACAGACATGTCAACAGGCCAGTATATTGTGGAATACTTGAATCAGGATGTTTTAAAAGCAAATGGAGACCCTACCCAGTATAAATATAGTGTTCTTAATAAATTTCATCTTGCGTGTATAAGGTGAGAGGCCTGTACCTTCCCTGTAGATAGTAGTTTTCTATCACCTAACTTTTAATAGCAATAGTCCTGTTTTGTCTTTGTTGTTGCAGCTGTAAACACAGAGGGTAAGGAGATTTTTCTGAGGGATATTTGGCCCACACGAGAGGAGATCCAGGCTGTGGAGAGGCAGTTTGTTATTCCAGCAATGTTTAAAGAGGTCTATGAGAAAGTGGAGGTAGCACAACTTGACCTGGTACAGGATCTTCACGTTTTACTGTTAGGCTGCTGTCACAAGTTTTTTTTTTTTCTTCCTGTGTTCCAGAAAGTGAATGAACGATGGAACTCTCTCATGGCTCCTTCTGACAAGTTGTACACCTGGGACCCTAAGTCTACCTACATCAAGTCTCCACCATTCTTTGATGGACTTGTATGAATTGTACTATAAATTACTTGTTGACCACAGCAAAAGAATATCAATAACACTATAAAATAAACAGCAATTTATTGTAAGACGTGTTTTTAAAGTATATATAGAGGTTGGCTTATTATAAATACTCACTTTTATGTTTTAGACTAGAGAACTGCCAAAACCCAAGTCAATAATAGAGGCATATGTACTGCTCAATTTGGGAGATTCAGTAACTACAGACCACATCTCTCCAGCTGGAAACATCGCTCGGAACAGCCCTGCCGCTCGGTACCTCACCAACCGTGGGTAAGCAGTATATATTAGCAGTAACAAAAGCATTAGCTATTTCTAAATCACAGATTTTATATGCCTCACATGAGAGATGCATGTGCTTACTCAATGCATTCTTATTTGTAAACTTACTTTGTTTGGCCAATGATTAAGAAACGGGTGATATCCCAAACTGTACAGTAATTCTAAATAGTACTGTAAAGTAACATATACTGCTTACAAAAATTAGGGGATGCTTCAAAAAGAAATATCCCCATAATATTGTGAGTAGTGTAGAAAGAAATGGTGATTTGGGGTGGGTGATCTGGCAAAAATATGATATCATATCTTTTAGAGTGGATCATGATCGACGAAAAACCAGACAGTTCATTTTGAATTCAATCGCCGGTCTTTGAGGGAATGTGGTGTTAGAAAATATTTGCGACTTCATAAATAGTAAACAAGGATGTGTTACTTTTAAAGTTTCATAAAAGCATTGTTTTCATCATATTTGTGGTCAGGCAAAATTACACGTGAAGTCTTTGTACTCTTTGGAGCGTGTCCATTTTAGATTTTTGAGAATCAAGGCCTTTAAGATTCTTTCTCATGCTCTGAACAGGATAAAGAAAGTATCATTTATGTATGATGTCTGCTATAGAGCAAAATGCTTGTACATTTATTTAGCATCCAAATATCTAGTCAGTTTACCAATGTAGACTATTCAGTCATTGTGAGCTGTCATGGTTCTACAAGTAGGTTACTGCTAATAAACTGTATTATTAAACAAATAATTCTAAACCTCACCACTGATTTTTTTTTCCTAATAAAATAGCAATTAATAGCATTTTTAAATATACATATTTATAATAACAACAAAATGACAAAAAAATGCTTGAAAATAATAAAGAAAGGAAAGTTTGTAGTGTGATAATACATTTTCAGCAGAACTATCATCCTATATGAAATAATATGAATGCAAATATGCTTTTTTTTCCCTTGCAGATTGACACCTCGAGAGTTTAACTCTTACGGCTCTCGGAGAGGTAATGATGCCGTAATGGCTCGGGGGACCTTTGCCAACATTCGCCTCTTCAACAAGTTCCTTAACAAGCAAGCCCCTCGCACTGTCTACCAACTCACGGGGGATACGGTAGGCAAAAGACCTGACACCCTGGATTTTAAACTATAAATAACATAAATGCAGCTGCCACAACATGATTAGCAGAAGTGACTTTTGTTTTCTTCAGCTGGACATATATGACGCTGCAGAGAAGTACATGGAGGCAGGCCACCCTCTGCTGGTGCTGGCTGGAAAGGAGTATGGGTCAGGCAGCTCCAGAGATTGGGCTGCCAAAGGACCTTTCCTACTGGTTAGACATTTTTTACTTTCAAATAACCCCATAAGTTACTAAAGATCATACATCTGTTTTCTGGCAACAGTTATAGAAGAGGTATAATAGGTTTGGTATTGAAACATCCGGTTATACAGAAATATGTCACAGTTGTTTTAATACAGTCTGCTGGAACATTAGTGGAAGATGGATAATCAGAAGAGAAAAGAGTTTGTCTAGACATTTGATCTATTCTAAAGGAGATTGTATGTCCAAAATTGCAAAAACTTCTAAGACTGCAGCAATATATATACTTTTACATTTATGTCATTTAGCAGACACCCTTATCCAGACCTTATGGTCCATAGTCCAGAACCCCTAGGCCACCATAGTCTCAAGGTGAAAGTAAGTCAGCAGCTTATTGTGTTAGACCAAATGCAGTCTCCTAGCTCAAATCCTGCATTAGCCGGGAGAGTCCAGAACAATGTTTTAGATTAATGGATGACTGTACTAAAACAATGACAGAGAAACACCAAACCTCTCAGTTACTGCTGGTCATAATTAATCTCTAGTGACCAAAGGGTTGACTCTGTTATGCGCAAGGAAAGTAATAACTTAATATTCAAACGTGCTATCATTATATGTTAAGCCCTCCATGTAAAAATGATTGCATAACGTTTAGCATATTAGCAGTAGAGAGTACTTATTACCAGTAGTAAATGAGAGACGTTTGGAGTTCCTAGATCACTGATTTAGTACATGTACACGTACAATATGGCACTTTTGGTTTTAATGGGTTTAAATGGGAACAAAAAAAGCTTTTGAAGTAGACATATATAAAACAAAGATATTCTATTACATATTGCACATTTAATTAATTTTTTTAAAAGTTGCAATCGATAAGCAGAAGCAGATTCGATATTGGAATCGACAAAATCCATACGATAACCAACTTAATAGGTAAACATTGCAACTGGTTACAGAATATTTTCTCTCTCTCCTTCTCAGGGAATCAAAGCTGTTCTGGCAGAAAGCTATGAACGCATCCACCGCAGTAACCTGGTTGGTATGGGCATCATTCCTTTGGAGTATCTTCCAGGAGACACTGCTGAGAGCCTGGGGCTTACTGGTCGAGAGCGCTACACTGTAGTCATCCCTGAGCAGCTCACACCTAGAATGAATGTTGATATAAAGGTACGTGAGCCACTGTGGTTAGTGCTGTCACTTAAAAGCACCGGAGTGCCCCGGTTTGATTATCTTGTGATGTATATGGTACGTAACATATATATGGAGCACTTTAAGTAAGTAAGAAATGTAACGTAACGCCTAATGTAAGACAGAACCCCACAGGAGCTCATTCATACCAACAGCAATCACATTGTACAACACATCGCCCCTGTGCCGGGACTTACTGAGCCACTAACAGGACAGGCTTACATGAATCTGTGCTATTATGTTCTTTCTGCCACTTGCCCATTTTGCCATACATTGCACATTTTCTAAAATATTGCACGACACTTTCATTTAGTTATAATTTATAATGATAGTGTATCATATTCATAGTTTACTTCCATTTACAGTCATAGTTTGTTTATAATGTTTATATGACTTACCTTTATTCTATTCTATGAACACGTGTGTACAATAATACTCTTGTTTTTGCTTCCGTATCTGAGCTGCTGTAATCACCCGATTTATTTCTGGGATTAATGACGTGATCCAACTATTTATTTATGTAGACTGTAGAATAATAAATTACTATTAACTATTTGTCCCTAAGATAAATAGAATGTGATGAACAGTGTTAAAACAGTTTGTATTAAAATGTTATCATACTTATTAGCTGTAATAAATATATAATATATATTCATTCATTCGTTATCTTCCACTTAATTTACACGGGGTGGTAGGCCAGCTGGTGCCCACCCGGCAGCTCTGGGAGCAAGAGCAGGAACAACCCTAGACGG
This sequence comes from Parotocinclus haroldoi, assembly GCA_034779995.1. Taxonomy (NCBI): domain Eukaryota; kingdom Metazoa; phylum Chordata; class Actinopteri; order Siluriformes; family Loricariidae; genus Parotocinclus; species Parotocinclus haroldoi. The sequence goes on from JAUZST010004106.1 coordinate 15,429, forward strand.
GACGCCAGTCCGTTGTAGGGTACACATATACACACACACACGCGCACACACACACACACACACAGTCATGCACACAGTCACTTACTAACTGCCACTTTAGAGACACCAGTTAACCTACTACGCATGTCTTTGGACTGTGGAAACCAGAGTATTCACGCAGACACGGGGAGGACATGCAGGCTCCACACAAAAAGGACCCAGGCCGTTCCACCCTGGGATTGAACCCGGGACCTTCTTTCAAACCTTCTATCTTTTTCGTTTCGTAAAGTGAACACCAGCTGCTGGTTACATTATAGTATAACTTGCTTTATAACTTAGACTTTTGTAGGAGTGTCAGTAACTTCTTTACATGTTTCCACTCTTCGGTTATATCCAATAATTTGAAATTCCCTGTAGCCGAAGGTTACCACACACGGTACTCCAACCAAAGTCATTCTACCCTCTTTTGCTTACATTTAATGCTTCTATTCGATTTCCTGCTCACGATAATCGGATGTTGTGATACGTCACGAGACAAGGGGCTGCATCCCAAATCACCTAAATACAATTACAGAAAAATGGCAACATTTACACACAAAGAAAGTCTTTTTCTATAACTTTCACGCACAGTCCCTGGATAACGGACTGACTCATAATGTTCACGAGTCATTTTGGACGAGTCCGAGTCGAGTCGAGAGTCATTAGGGACGAGTTTCAAGTCAAGTCTGAAGTCTTTTTGTAGGCGACTTAAGTGCGACTTTGACTCGAGCCGCTCACTCGAATCCCCATCTCTGGCATGCTGCCCTATAATATATATATATATATATAGAGAGAGAGAGAGAGAGAGAGAGAGAGCGAAAGAGAGAGCGAAAGAGAGAGCGAAAGAGAGAGCGAAAGAGAGAGCGAGAGAGAGAGAGCGAGAGAGAGAGAGCGAGAGAGAGAGAGCGAGAGAGAGAGAGCGAGAGAGAGAGCGAGAGAGAGAGAGCGAGAGAGTGAGCGAGGGAGTGAGAGTGAGAGAGAGAGCGAGCTATTGCCAAAATCCTTGATCCAAGACGGCTTTCAAGATGGCAGCCCTGTTCCGGAGACAGACTAAAAGATAGACCCCCTTGCTCATTGCTTGCTGGGGTATTCAGATATGTCATTTTCCCTTGTTTCTGAAATAAAA